>CM051262.1:55839967-55999967 GCA_027921565.1 Artemia sinica
AAGAATACCTGATGTAGATTTGTCAAGACGTGATTGGTTGAATTTATTTCAATAGGAATGATTTGTGACGTCACTAATGAATTTCTTCAAGTAATCCTCACTCCTGGTTATATATATCACTTATATGGATTAAAATACAAAGTCTAAGAATATTTTTTTTTTTTTTTTTTTTTTTTTTTTTTTTTTTTTTTTTTTTTTATTGTAGTCTTAAGTTCTAATACTAAATTGTAGTCTTAAGTTCGAATCACTCGAAAGCTCAGCAAATTCCTCTTGAGCTTTAAGTGGCATGCAATAAATCTCAGTTAAATCAATACAAAACAGATTTTGAATCCATGCTACCTTTTTGAAATCAATATTTAATATAAAAAATGCAAGGAACTAGGTTTCTATTGCTTTTAAGTGATATACAATAATTTTTGCAATAAAAGTTTAACAATGGTTTTTCTCGATTATAAAATAGTCAACCCTTGAAAATATTTCGAACGATTTTTTTCTATCCTATCTTTCCGAATTTTAATCTTTTTAATAAAATTTTTAATTTTATCACTAGAAGTAAATAAATCACAATTTTTTCCTTGAAGAGAAAAGTTGAGATCGTTTAATTTTGCAAAGATATCCGACAAATAACACAGCTTGGATAGCCGTAAGTCGTTTTGATGAAAAGCAGCAGGTTCACATTTTTGTTCGGTTAAGAATATTTCAATTCCGTCTTTTAATAATAACAATCTTCTTAAACTTTGGCCTCTTTACAACCATTTTACTTCTGCATGTAATAATAAAGTTGTATGGACGGAATCCATATCCTTACAAAGATTTGAAAATAAGTGACTGTTAAGGGCATGGCTCTTAATAAAATTTATAATCTTAACAGCATTATGAAGCACATTGTTCAATTATGGTGCTAATTTTTTTGCTGCAAGGGCCTCTAGGTGAATAAGGCAGTGAGTAAAAGTTATATGGTCATAATGAGCAGCTTGAAAAAATGATTCAAAACCAATGTTTTTGCCCGTCATCGCTCTTGCACCATCTGTGCATATTCCACGGCAATTTTCCCCATTCTAGACCTTCAGTCTTTAAAGATTCATCAACTTTACAATACATGTCTTTTCCTGTAGTATGTTATAAATCTTTGACTTTAATATTTAAACATTTGACTTTTTAAATCTCTTGTGACCCCACAATTTTGCTACGCGACCCCATTTGGGGTCGCGACCTATAGTTTAGGAAGGCCTGGTCTAGAGTCCACTCTATTTTTTGTTGCTATTTTTTGTACGTCATGATAATCTCTAGTTTACTATTCTCATATTCAATTGCTGCTAAAAAAAGGGGATCGATGAAGCAAGAATAGCTGCTTCTTTTTCTTTGGAAAATACGACACCAGTTTCAGATGGTCTCTAAATTCGAAGATGGACGAGTTGGGTTCCCTTGTATGACTAGCAAGGAACGAGGGTGGATCTCTCTTTCGTTCTTTTCATCTTGTTTACGTATGTCATTCTCAAGGGTCTGATCATTTCAATGAGATCTATGGACGTGAACCAGTTACCGGCTGTGATGTTGGTGTTCCAGCTCTTCCAGAGATCGACAAGGGTTAAATTGACGTTGAAACTAAAGCATTGTGGATTTCAACTATAGGTGTTTTCTTTCCAATGAAGAGAAAGACATTAGATAGATAAAATGTCTTCAGTGGCCACTAGACGTTAAATCTTGAATCAAAACTTGTTCGGTTTAGAACATATTTTCTTCTTGAATTTGCACCGTCCTCTAAATGCAGCTAGCATTTCATCGGTCACCAACTACTCACCTGGTGAGTAATTTGCTTTGCGCTTTGCGATTCAGAGGTCAAAAACTTCTTTGATGGGAGCTAGAGGTCCACTGCTTTCGTGACGTGTGTGCCTGTCATCGAACTGAAGACCATTTTCCAGATACTAGAATCACTTCAGGCTCATCGTAACGTGGAAAATGTCCGGCCCAATTCCATCAGTTGCAAATGGTTTTATGGTTAAACTTGAGTTCTTAGAACATGAAGCTGTTATCTAACCGTAATGGGATTTGGGATTTTGAAAAAAAAGGCAGAGGAACTAACAAAAAACATGGGCCGCCTTTTTGCCGTAGTTGTTTCGAAACATTGGTATATCTAGAACCACCTTCTTGCCGTGTTCATTTCAAGAGATTTGCACTAAGTTTGAAATGACCAGGCATAAAATATTAAAATATTGACCTATTAATAATCCAAATATAATTTAATGGACCTTGCGCGTGTTGTGGCGCAAGCCACGACACGGGATTTTTTTGTTTACTGTAGCATCGAAAATCGCTGTGAAGCATGCAAAATTGGGCAATTTTAGCACTTTAGGAACTGACCTTGGGAGCAAAACTGTACACAAGACTACCTCGTGGTATTTCAAATAAGTTTAATGAAAACAACCAAGAGATATTACTGATATAACTTCATCCCCCCTTCATACAGAATCGGCTGCCCCCCCGCCCAGACAAGATGTTGCCTACGCCCATGAATACAATACAAGTAAACTCTTGATTACCTGCACGTAGAATATTCTCTTTGCGGATTATGGAAGGTCTTCAAAGGAACCGAATTGTTTGAATAATGCAGGTTTTGAACATAAACGACAACAATAAATTCTACTATGTGGCGTAATTGTATTAAGCTATACCGATTCTGCGATTCGTAAAAAACAAAACAATAAGGTTAACAAAAAATAAGCAATAGTGGTGATAGCAAAAACACTATAATGTAATAATAAAATAATGTAATAATCTAATGTAAGTAAAAACTTGCTAAAATAATTTTGCGTTCATGTTTGGCTATTCTGTTGTATTCCGTACTATCATAGGAATTTGCTTATCCACGGTAGCAAAGGCCCTCCAATTTTGCAGATAATCAAGAGTTTACTTATTCCAATTCCAAAATTGAAAGATTAGTTATAAAATTTAAAGATTGTGAGCTTTTTTCTTGAGTAGCGTGGGCTCGTTGTTAACCTGTGACATTTGTCTTCTTTTTTTTATTTCCCAGTATACCGCATGACTTCAAAGATCATTTAGGTGGAATAATCATCCTATTTTTATCTAAAACAAACTAAAGTCTATTGACCGACTTAAGCCTATTGTGAAAATCGTCAAGCTTGAGACTGATAAGCATTTCAACCTCTTAGAAATGATTTGGTCACCCATATACGATGTAATTTAAATCATAAAAAGTAAGAATCATAAATAGTAACCAAAATCAGAAATTGAGAAAATTAAATTTTTTGTAAAGTCCTTTATAAAGTGACATCAATATATGCATGATCTGGTTTTCAACATACATAGGTCATATGAGCTTGAATAGTAAAATTAATATAGCATGCAAAAAAGGAATCAAGAACTGAAATGATAGGCAAAAATAAAAATCAAAGAGAGAAAAGGCATTAATTGCTGTGAAAATATCATTGGATTCTAAACCCCTTCATCCTCTTTAGGATGTTCTCATTTACTTCGTTTGATTCTGATGGGGAGATAATCGCTCTTCCATTATGTCTTATCACTCTATCATCTGTCTTTATCTAAGACAAACCAAAGTATATTGACCGATCAAAACCTATTGCGAAAATCTTCAACCTTGGGACTGATAAGTATTTCAACTTCTCTTAAAATGATTTGGTCACTCATATACGATATAATTCAAATCATAAGAAGTTCGCAGTAATGTGAACAGTCCTTCGGGTCAGAATGGAAAAGTCAGAAAGGATTTTACCTCAATAGCGGAAAATTAAACTAATGAAAAACTTAAACTTAAATGAAATTTAAATGAAAAATGCTAAAATATCCATAGGCAGCGCAATCGCGCTGTCTAAGTAAAGAACGATGTTGGCACAATGTATTATTTATCTATTTTTTCTTTAGACCAGGGCACTTCGTATCGAAGGAGTTGTCGTAGAAACTTCGAAAAAGGTTCATTCGATTAGAAATTGGAGTGGCTTGTGCCCTTTATAATAGTCGAAAGTAATTGGAAAGCAACTAACACCCCTTCCACGCCCACCCTTTCCCAAAACATATCAAATCAAAATTTTGAGATGGCCATTTTGTTCAGCGTAATTAATTTCTAGATAGAAATTATGTTGTTGAGAAAGACACTCCCCCACAACCCTCAGGGCAAGGGTTTTAAGTTATGCCCTGGGACCATATAAGAACGATGTTGGTACAATGTATTATTTTTTTTTTTCCTTTAGACCAGGGCACTTCGTATCGAAGAAGTTGTCGGAGAAACTTCGAGACGGGCTCATTCAATTGGATATTGGAGTGGCTTGTGCCCTTTTTAATAGTCGAAAGTAATTGGAAAGCAACTAACACCCCTTCCACGCCCACCCTTTCCCAAAACATATCAAATCAAAATTTTGAGATAGCCATTTTGTTCAGCGTAGTTGATTTCCAGACAGAAATTATGTTTTTGAGGAGGACACTCCCCCACAGCCCTCAGGGCAAGGGTTATAAGTTATGCCCTGGGGGCATATAAGGTTTTTATAGAAAACATTGTCGTAGAAACTTCAAAAGCGGCTCTTTCGATTGGGAATTCTAAGGGCTAGTGCCCTTTTTAATAGTCTAAAGTGATTGGAGGGCAACTAGCCCCCCTCTCACGCCCACCTTTTCCCCAAACACATCCAATCAAAATTTTTAGATAGCCATTTTGTTCAACGTAGTTGAAAGTTCTGGAAATTAGGTTTTTAAGGATGACACCCCCCCCCACAACCCTCAGTGCAAGGGTTTTAAGTTATGCCCTGGGGGCATATAAGGTTTTTTTTATAGAAAGCGCGGTCATAGAAAATTTCAAAAATGGCTCAATTGATTGGAAATTGAAATTGCTAGTGCCCTTTTTGATAGTCGAAAGTGATTGGAAGGCAACTAACACCCCTTCCAAGCCCACCATTTCCCCAAACCCATCTAATCAAAATTTTAAGATAGCCATTTTATTCCCCGTAATTGAAAGTTCTGGAAATTATACCTTTGAGCAGGACACTAATTCTACAGTCTTCAGGGCAAGGGTTATAAGTTATGCCCTGGGGGCATATAAGGTTTTTATTGAAATCTTTGTCGTAGAAACTTGAAAAAGTGCTCAATCGATTCGAAATTCAAAGGGCTAGTGCCCTTTTTAATAGTCGCAAGTGATTGGAGGGCAACTAGCCCCCCTCTCACGCCCACCTTTTCCCTAAACACATCCAATAAAAATTTTTAGATAGCCATTTTATTCAACGTAGTTGTAAGTTTTGGAAATTATGTCTTTAAGGATGACGACCCCTCTCCCCATTCACAGCCCTCCGGGCAAGGGTTGTAAGTTATGCCCGGAGGACATATAAAGTTTTTATAGAAAGCAATGCTGTAGAAACTTCAAAAAGGGCTCATTCAATTGGAAATTGAAAGGGCTAGTGCCCTTTTTAATAGTCGCAAGTGATTGGAGGGCAACTAGCCCCCCTCTCACGCCCACCTTTTCCCTAAACACATCCAATCAAAATTCTGAGATAAGCATTTTTTTCAACATAGTTGAAAGTTCTGGAAATTAGGTCTTTGAGGATGACAACCCCCCCCCCCCCACAACCCTCAGGGCAAGGGTTGTAAGTTATGCCCTGGGGGCATATACGGTTTTTTATAGAAAGCTTTGTCGTAGAAATTTCAAAAAGGGTTCATTCGATGGGAAATTGAAATGGCTAGTGCCCTTTTTAATTGTCAGAAGTGGTTGGAAGGCAACTAACCACCCTTCCACGCCCACCACTTCCCCAAATGCATCCAATCAAAATTTTGAAATAGCCATTTTGTTCCATGCAGTTGAAAGTTCTGGAAATTATGCCTTTGAGCAGGACACTACCTCCACAGTCTTCAGGTAAAGGGTTATAAGTCATGCCCTGGGGGCATATAAAGGTTTTTATTGAAATCTTTGTCGTAGAAACTTGAAAAAGGGCTCATTCGATTGGAAATTCAAAATGCTAGTACCCTTCTTAATAGTTGAAAGTGATTTGAGGGCAACTAACCCCCCTCTCATGCCCAACTTTTCCCCAAACACATCCAATCAAAATTTTGAGATAGCCATTTTATTCAAAATAGTTGAAAGTTTTGGAATTTAGGTCTTTAAGTATGACAGCCCCTCCCTCCCACAGCCCTGAGGGCATATAAGGCTTTTTAGAAAGCGATGTTGTAGAAACTACAAAAAGGGCTCATTCAATTGGAAATTGAAAGGTCTAGTGCCCTTTTTAATAGTTGAAAGTCATTGAAGGGCAACTAACCCCTCTCTAACGCCCACCATTTCCCTAAACACATCCAATCAAAATTTTGAGATATCCATTTTGTTCAACGTAGTTGAAAGTTCTGGAAATTAGCTCTTTCAGGAGGATAGCCCACTCAGAGCCCTCAGTGCCAGGGTTGTAAGTTATGCACTGGGGGCATATAAGGTTCATATAGAAAGTACTTGTAGAAATTTCGAAAAGGGCTCATTTGATTGGAAATTGAAAGGGCTAGCGCCCTTTTTAATAGTCGAAAGTGAGTGGAGAGTAAATAACCTCCCTTTCACGCCCACTATTTCCCCAAACAAATTCAATCAAAGTTTGGAGATAGCCATTTTGTTCAACGTAGTTGAAAGTCTTAGAAGTTATGTATTTGAGAATGACAAACCCCCCAGAGCCCAAGGGCAAAGGTTGTAAGTTATTCCCTGGGGGCATATAAGGTTTTTATAGATAGCGTTGTCGTAAAAACTCCAAAAGAGGTTCATTTCATTGGAAATTGAGAGGGCTAGCGCCCTTTTTAATATTCGAAAGTGATTGAAGGGTAACTAACCCCCCTCTCACGCCCACCATTCCCCCAAACAAATCCAATCAAAATTTTCAGAGAGCCATTTAGTTCAACGTAGTAGAAAGTTCTGGAAATTAGGTCTTTGAGGATGAACCCCCCCCCTCCCAGCCCTCAGGGCAAGGGTTTTAAGTTAAGCCCTGGGGGCATATAAGGTTTTTATTGAAAGCGTTGTCGTAGAAACTTCAAAAGGGCTCAATTGATTGGAAATCGAAAGGCCTAGTGCCCTTTTTAATAGTCGGAAGTGATTGAAAGCCTTGACATTTTTATAGTAAAGATTGATGAGGGTACAATGTATTATTATTTTTTTTTTTTTTTCATGACCAGGGCGCTTCGTATCGAAGGAGTTGTCACAGGAACTTCGAAAAGGGCTCATTCGATTGAAAATAGGAAGGGCTGATGCCCTTTTTAATAGTCGAAAGTGATTAGAGGGCAACTAATACCCCTCCCATTTGCCCACTATGTTTAAAAACTAAATGTTGCCTTAAAATTAGATCAAAATGCACTGAGTTAATGCTAATTCCCAAAAAGGCATCTCAGCAGTATCTCAAAAACGACTGAGGGCATAATGTTCAAACTTTCGGGGCTACTTCTGCTCTTACAATTTAACCAAATCAAAATAGCGTAAGTTTATCCATGCTATAAAAGAAAGTAAATAGATTTTTTGCGAATGGTATCAAGTTTTCCATTTCAAGTCAACTAGAGGAGGTATGAAACTAAATTAAACACTACTATCTGTGTCCAGATTTTTAAAAGGGTGTATGTTGTTAAAAAAATTGCTGAAAATTTGTCTCCAGCTTACAAATAGCAGGCCAAACTATGAAGTCTCAAAAAAAAGTAAAGATTTAAAGTATTATTTTTTTCCCCTGAAAAGACTATGTCAATATGAAACGAAAAGAAATTAATTAAAAAAAACTTTTTCCACAAAACAAGTTTGAGGAGGGGACAGCCTCTTTCATATACGGAATCATTTCTGTTCGTTTTAAGTTTTAATGTCCCTCATTACTTTCAGTTAAAAAAAAATGAGCGTGGGAGGGGGCCTAGTTGCCCTCCATTTTTTTGGTCAGTTAAAAAGGGCATTAGAACTTTTAATTTCTGTTCGAATGAGCCCTCATGCGATATTCTAGGACCACTGGTTCGATACGATCATTCCTGAAAAAAAAAAAAAAAAAAAAAAAAAAACACGCTACTTCTATAGTAGTTTTCTCTTATACGGTGAACCTGATGGTGTGATTTTCATTAAAGTTCTATGTTTTTAGGGGGTGTTTCCCCCTTTTTTGATGGGTAAAACTAAACTTGATGAAACCTATATATTTGAAATCAGCATACAAATCTGATTCTTTTGATGTATCTATTGGTATCAAAATTCCGTTTTTTAGAGTTTCATTACTATTGAGCCGGGTCGCTCCTTGCTTACAGTCCGTTACCACGAACTCATTTATTCAGTGACACCAGTCTTTTAAAGTTACTCTTTGAGGCAGCCTTTTATCTTTAATGAGTTTTTAGTGTGAAATTTAATTTCTGAACTTTTTTGAATTAATAGAGCTTTGATTTTGGCTCACCGTACATGAATAATTAAAACGAAATTTGCTTATTAATTTTTTTTTTTTTTTGGCGAAATGGCTTTTTGGAAATTTTGTTCGGACGTAACTTACGAATTAGCTTACGTAACCAACTTCTATATTCGTATATTTTTATAACGTATATTAGAGGGTTCGCCCCCTAGTCAATGCCTCGCTCTTAACGCGAAAGTTCAAATTTTGTTCCAATTCTTTAAGAATGATCCCTTAATCACAAAGGCCGTTAATTAGAATAAATAGCTCTGATGGAAGCAAAAAAAAAACTTTAGCGTAAAGAGCGAGGTAATGACTAGGGGGTAAACCCTATCATATACTTAATAATTTCTGTTCGTTTAAAATTTTGATGTTGCTCCTTACTTTCAGTTGAAAAAATTGTTTTATTTACTATTTAATTTCTGATCGTTTTAAAATAATGCTGGGAAATCCGGCACCCCCTTCATAGCAATGTCCCTTCCCCCATGGAAATATCCTTCCACGTAACCCCCCCCCCCCCAAATACCAGAAAAAACCCCCCCCTGAAAACTTCTGTATACTTCCCAACAACCATTACAACATGTAAACATTGGGCAAAGTTCATAACTTGCAGATGTTCCTCCGGGGACTGTGGGGGATTAAGTCATCCTCAAAGACATAGTTATTGTATTTTTTGACCATGCTGAACAAAAACGCTATCTCAAAATTTTGATCGGGTGACGTTGGGAAAAAATGAACGTGGGAGGGGGCCCTCCATTTTTTTGGTCACTTAAAAAGGGCACTAAAAATTTTATTTCCGTTCAAATGAACCCTCCTGCGATATTCTAGGACGACTGGTTCGATATGATCACCCCTGGAAAAACAATAAACACGCATCCGTGATCTTTCTTCTGGCAAAAAATACAAAATTCCGCATTTTTGCAGATAGAAGCATGAAACTTCTATAATAGGGTTCTCTGATACGCTGAATCTGATGGTGCGATTTTCATTAAAGTTCTATGAATTTTAGGGGGTGTTTTCCCCTTTTTGAAAATAAGGCAAATTGTCTCAGGCGCGTAGCTTTTGATGGTAAAACTAAATTTGATGAATCTTATATATTTGAAATCAGCATAGAAATCTGATTCTTTTGATGCATCTATTGGTATCAAAATTCCGTATTTTAGAGTTTCAGTTAGTATTGAGCCGGGTCGCTCCTTACTTACAGTTCGTTACAACGAACTGTTTGATTGCGTTGAGAAAAAATCAGCTTTGTTCATGAAAGTTCACAAAAATAGCTCTTAGTAGAATTTGTCACTGTGAACTCCAACTTTTTGCTACGAAATTATAGAAAATATGCAGGAAATAGAAAATAGAAAATAATGACATCAAAATAAACATCATGATTTCTAGTTGAAGTAAATACGTTATCGTTGATTGTATCAATCAAAAATAGCCTTTCTAGAACTTTAAACATACTCGTCAGCTCAAATTAGGGTCATAGAAGGAGCCTGGCGGCTAATATCTATTCAATATGCATGCATACTAGCATATCCTGCGCCTGCACAATTTCTTAATTTTAATTTTACAAACTCGAAGAACAAAAATACCGAGCATCATTCATTTCAGATACTATTTAAGTAAAAAAAACAAACAAGTTTCTTCAACTGAAAATAAGGAGCAACATTAAAACTCAAAACGAACAGAAATTATTCTGTATATGAACAGGTTGCCCCTCCCCCTTCTCAAAAACTTGATCTTCCCGCTCAAGTTTTTAGTACTTTTAAAACAGCTTCCTATTCTAATCAAACGGCCCTTGTGTTTAAGGAGTTGTTCTAAAAAAATTGGGACAAACTTTTCAAACTTTAGGGTAAAGAGCATAGGTGTTGAGGAGGGGGCAACCCCTTTATATATAGAATGATTTCTGTTCGTTTTAAGTTTTAATGTTGCTCCTCACTTTCGGTTGAAAAACTTGTTTTTTATTTATTTAATTTCCGATCTTTTTTCAAATACCTGTAAATCTGGCTCCCCTCCGTTCAATATTCCCTCCCCTCACCATAAACTCCTCCTTGGAAAGTTCCTCCCACCTAAAATTACCCTCCACTCGTAAAACTCCATCCGGACAATTCCATCATCACTGAAAATTCCCGCTCCCCCTCCGTAAAATTTCTTGCAGAACATTCAGCCTGAAAATAATCTCCTAAGCATATTTTCATTTGAAAAAGACTTTAAATTCTAATCGTTTCCCGATCACTCTGGAAATCCCCCTTCCGTGAAAAGTATTTCCCGGAAATCAAAAAACGCTGAAAATTTCCTAAGGATAGTTCCCCCGAAACGTCTCTCCATGCAAAATTGAGTAGGGAAAGAGAAAATATGACAGATAAAAAGAATCTTGAAAAAGAAGTCTGTCAAATCCCATCAGTTTTAAATTCCCAACGGAAAGTTCACCCCCAAAATTTCCCTCAACACGGAAAATTATCCCCATGGAAAGTCACCACAAGCGGAAAATTCCCCCCCCCAGAAAAATAGCAGTATACTTCCCAATAAGAAACATTATATGTTAACAATGGGCAAATTCTATAAATTAAATACCTATCCCCAGGGCTGGGGGGGGGGAATGTTATCTCCGAAGACATAGTTTTTGGACTTTTCAACTATGTTGAACAAAATGGCTATCTCAAAACTTTAATCAGACAATTTTGGGAAATAAGGGACGTGAGAGGGGGCTGTTGCCCTACAGTCCTACTGTTTTCCCTACAATCTTTTTTGGTCACTTAAAAAGGGCACTAGAACCATGATCGCCCATAAGCTGAATTCCAGGGGGGGGGCTTACCTAATGGTCTAATTGGCACTTTTAATGCTACATAATAGAAATCTCAAAACAAAAATATAAAAAAATAAGGCAGCATCATTCAGCCAGGAGGGGGCTGTTGCCCCCTCCTTCCCCCCTTATGGGCACCCATGACTAGAACTTTAAATTTCTGTTCAAATGATCCTCTCTCGATGTTCTAGGACCATTGGTTCAATCCAAATTCTATATTTTTGCAAATTGGAGCTCGAAACCTCTACGGTAGTCATCTCTGATACGCTGAATCTGATGGGATTATTTTTATTACGATTTATATTATAGGTTTTTATTGACTTTTCGGAGTATTTCCCCCCTTTTTCAAAAATAAGGCAAGTTTTCTCAGACTTGAAGCCTTTTATGGGTAACACTAAACTTAATGAATTTTATATATTTAGAATCAGCATAATAAGCCAATTCTTTTGATATATCTATTGATATCCAAATTCCATTTTTTAGAGTTTCGGTTACTATTTAGCCGTGTCACTCCTTACTTACAGTTCGTTACCACGAACTGTTTGAAAACCCAGCGAAAGGGGAAAAATGAGCGTATTTACTAATTCTTAGTTTTGTTGTGGATTATCACAACGCGTCGAATAGATTTATCCCAGTTATAATTAAATTAACGGATTTAATACAGAACCACATATTTATAACATCAAGCGCTAAGAATTACCAAATGAATAGCAAAGCTCGAAAATTTTGGCAATAGGCCATTCGGAACTAATAGAAAGGTAAGTGTAGCAAATGGGAAATATTGGGAAATATGAAAAGAACTGGAATAAATCCTTAACCCAAAAATGTTTGAAGATGTCTAGTAAAAGTTCTTTTCGACTCTAAAATAAATGGGCGCTAGAAAAATATAATGAAGTTTTTGAATTTCAGATAAAAATCTGCATTAGAAGCTAATCACAAATCATGAAACCTTTGTTCTCTTCCCTCGAATTGTCAAGGCGTTTATGATTATATTGTAAATTATAAATATGCATTATTTTAGAATTTCTTATAAATTCATAACTGCTCCCGAAGCGTTGTGCTGATGATATTTTTTTTTGGCAATACGGTTTTTTGTTTTTTTGGTGTTCTTATCTTAGTTTACACATTTAAAAAAAAGTACAAAGCAGTATTTTCAGAGGTGCAAGAAGTGAGTTTTCTTTAAAAGAAAAATTGTTGAATGCATATACCTTCTAGCTAATTTTTCTGTATCTTTCAGTGGCGCCAATACGGAAAAATATAGCAGGTAGTTTTCGATTTCCAATTGAAAATCCCCAATAAAAAGTATTTTTCAAAATTTAGCTTTATGGAATCCTGTTTTTTTATATTATTTTCTTCAATAACAAGAAAGAAATTTTTCAAAACCTAGGGACCTCTCACCAATTGGTAGCCCAGGTGCTTTTTCTTTTTCCTTACATATGTTTACCAAAAAAAAGTATTTTTCAAAATCTTGATGGCAGGAAGTTCTAGGTGATGGCAGTAAGATAATTTTTCAAAATCTAGGGACCTCCCACCAATTGGTGGCACTGATACCTTTTCCTTATATGTGTTGATACGCCAGGTGTCATAAAAAAAACATTACCTAGAAAAATTAATGAATATATTGCTCTTATCTAGAGGTCACAAGCTACAAATTTAGAATTTTTTAGAAGCTAATTTCGATACCTTTGATAAGACAAGTGTCTTTATTCTCACCTCTTCAGCTGCTGTGAAACTATGCGGTATATCTCTTTCAGAACTCCATTCGTCTTCTTCTTCAGCGAGCCGCTCCTTTGCCAGATTATAATACTTGATGAGACTTTCCTCCTCTGCTCCTACAATATTTACACAATAGTTTGGTCTCCCTCAAAAAACATTTTGTATTAATATTGACAAAAAAAAAGAAAAAAAAAAGTTACCTTTCCAGCAACCAGCATATACAGAGGAAAAAATATTTGAAATGGGGATTCTCAAGACAATGGGCTAAACTAAGGCAATACCAAATAAAAACTCAACATTTTACTTGTCTAAGCCGTGACATTTATCATTAAAGCATAGAATAAAAACATACAGTTTTGCAGGCTAGAAAATATCCTCACTAAGAGACAAAGCATCCTTAAATCAGGAAATTTTCCTTTTTCTCAACGCTCTTAGACTGACTACATAAACACCAAAATATTGATTTACCATTTCGACGGTTAATCAATACATCAATGACAATATGGGTTTTTATAATAATTACTATAATTTGATATATTTATTACCAACACATATCCAAATGACAAACAGCGGAGTAAAACATTGAGAAAACAATAATAAAAGCGGAAATGTACATACACAAGAAAAAAATACCCATAAAAAGAAGGTATAAATTATATAGTCTTCGATTTTAATAACCAAACGGGAATAATAAAAAAGAAAGTAGAAGAAGGAAATTTTTTATCTAAAATCAGCGCTGAAGGGCTCACGTAGCTGATTTCGGGAACCGATTTCAGCATCAGTGGACAAACGATAGCGGTAAGAAAAATTTGTTGAAAGAAAAATTTATTGCGTAAGATTTTCAAAACAAAAAATGACGGACACAAATAGTCAACTGGGGTTTATTAATAGTTGCATGATTGATCTCAGCTTAGTTCTCAGTCTAGTTCTCAGCTCAGTAGCGGGGTCTTCCGCCACATACATCTCTGGCTGACTATGTGTACCCCTATTTTTGTGACGATCATGATGAAAATCGGCGCTGATTTTGTTAATCGGCGCCGAAAACTAGAAAATTTTTCAAGCTCAAATCGACGGCGATTTCTTTAAAATCGGCGCTGATTTGGAAATCGATTCCCAAAATCAGCTACGTGTGCCCAGCCCTTGATTTGTGAGAATTTGGAAATCATCCAAACCCACTTGCCAAATTCTTTTTTATCTCTTTGACACGTTAACAATGCTTTTAAGCTTCCACGAAAATAGCAAAAAGGACAAATCTATGGAAACAATACCATAGATAAGATAAGATATTTATTTCAAAAAGATCACTATCACAAGCCCACAAAGGGCCGAATTCGGACTTCGGAGTCGACATTATAAATGGTTGCACTAAAACTGGCAAAAATGCAAAAAACAACAACGAAATAGAAAAATCATTATGAACAATCATTTAACAGTCAATAATTAAAACTTTTTAAAGTCAATTAAAAGTTAAAAAGATAAAAACTGGTCAAACTAAACTTACACAAATACAAATCGGAAAAAGAATTAGAACGGACATAGAAAAAGGAAGAAGGGGGGAATAAGCGAATATACACAAAAAAAGAACGAGACATAAATGCATATAAATTAAAAGGGACACTAAGAAAGTGTCAATAATCCAACTACAGTAAGTCAATAAAAGAGTTAAAAAATAAAAACTGGTCAAGAAGGGGGGGGGGGCAAAAAAGAGGGGAAAAAAAACTATTGGGACATTTTATTCATTTTTTCTGTAATAAAGGGGACAAAAGTTCTTTTGTATCTCGAAGTAACGCAGCGAATGGGGGACAAAACAGGGATGGGCTCAGAAACAGCTCAAGGCGGCCGTAACCTGGATGGGGAGTGACGTAATCTGGATGGGGTTTGAGGAAAATACTTGCCGTCCGAGGGTTTGTTATGGCATTTTTTGCAAAACGCAGGCACAAATTATTTCTTCGTCTCTCGAGGGTCTCTAGTATTGAAATATTTAACAAATACAAATATGGTATCTTGCCCTCTTTAAAAATAATTCTTAGAGCTCTCTTTTAGACATTTTCTATTTTTTGTGTTGCTTCAGTTGAGAGGCCAGGGTGCCACACAGGACAAGCATACTCTAATATGGGACGCACAAAAGAAATGTATACTTGTAGTAAATGTGATTGGGGGCAACTAAATTTATTTAAAAGTTTAAGGAGGGAAAGCGAGGAGTTTGCTTGTCGTAGGATATTATTTATATGGGCATCCCATTTCAAATTGGAAGAAATTGAAACACCAAGGAGTTTAAGAGATGTGACAGAGGTTTCAGGAGGAATAGGAGCAAGAAAAAAGGGAGGGGATTTAAGGAAACTTACTGAGACTATTGCGGATTTAGAAGGGTTAACGGTCATGTCAAGGGAAGAGGCCTCACAGGCAACATCTTGGAGTATGCCAATTGGGTTGCTAAACATGTTTTTATGACACATCTATAAAACTGTCAAGTCATCGACAAATTTCCACTAAGAGCATGGAGTCTCCTCGTTACGCAGCCTACTACACATACTCAATCTAAGAATAATAAAATCCAAGGCAGAGATGTTACTACCAACCCTAAAGTAACAGGTAAGAAAAGGAACAAGAACATAAGAAGTGAAATGGGGGCAGAGGAAAACTTTGAACCAATCAAAAAGTGTCTAAAGTGTGTGTATTCTTATCAGTATCAAATAAGACAAAGACCACATTCGAGACATTAAATTAGTGGCACGGAATATTCAAGAAGAAAGTCATGAGTGTGTCCTTTAGCCAATAATAATATTGGTCATTTCGACTCTGACATTATTGGTTTTGTACACATAATTAGGACTGAACGATCAATTTTTTTATCCGGGTTATGAAATTGTCCAAAATTGATAGGGGAAATTCAAGAAAGTTTCATAATTATGAAATTCTGGTAGTATAAGTGAAGGAGTAATACTTTATTGTTACTTCCAGGGCTGAGAATAATGTGTGTGTTAAACTTAAAGTAGATTACCAAATAAATCCTATTTTAGGTAAACTTTATATTTACCCAAGGTAGTTCAAATAAGTCTGAGGATACTCAACAGCTACTGCTGCAGAACAACATTCTATGGATTGGAAATCTATAGAATGTTTTCGCTGGTTAAATAAATACCACGAAAATACTGACATGTCATCCAAAGAAGTCCCAAACCTGGTCGGTAAACGCAGCAGCTTTACTGACTCGTGTAGTGATTTTACGATGCAAATACTAATATAACATCTAATGAAATCTCAATCTAGGTTGGTAATTGCAGCGGTTTTACTTACTTGTGTCGTGATTTTACGGACGGTGCCAACTTTTTTTATTTTTTATTATTCAGTTAAATGAAGAATATGGAAATACTGACATGACGTGTACCGTAATCTCCATCTCGCTCGGTAAATGTAGCGGTTGTACAAATTCGTGCAGCCATTTTACGGACTGCACCACTATTTTCTATTCAGTTAAATAAAGAACATTAAAATAATGACAGGTAAACTACAAAATCTCAATCTAATAATGACATAACCAATAATCTCCATCTCGGTCGGTAAGTGTAGCGATTGTACCACCTCGTGTTATGATTTTACGTTCTGCACCACAATTTTCTATTCAGTTAAATAAAGAACATGAAAATGATGATATGACATCTACAAAATCTCTATTTGGATCGGTAAATTCAGCGGTTTTACCAACGCATGCCCTTATTTTACGGATGACACTACAACTTTCTTTCGGCTAAATGAAGAACACGAAAATACTGACATGTCATCGTCCAAAATTCCGATCACAGTCAGTAAATGCACCGGTTTTACTAACTGGGAAGAACGAACGAAAACCTCATTCGGTAGAAACTAGTACCAGTTACCTGCAAGGTTGAGGTTGAGGTAACTGGTCTGTGAGGTCGCAGTCACGTTTTATAACAGGTTAGACGCTTAGTAGGTTATGAGCTGTGGGTGGTAAAGAAAGTGACGCTCATCCAGGGAACCAAACGTCTCAAGCATTGTATTCGTAGAGAACTACTGTGTTCTCAAATTTCGCATTCGAAACGGATATTATTCTAACTATTGATAAAAAACAGTCGGTAAAAATGACCAGCCAGTCAGTAAAACCTCCCCCCCCCAACATTTTTTGGGAGGGGGCCTGGTACTCGTCAGCAGATTGCATACAGCTTATAAGATCCTCAAGCACCACCAAAACGACAAAAATATAATCAATGGACAAAGGAAATTATTGAGCTTTATTGTTTTAATGGATTAATGATTGACATTAGTCGTTTTGGCATCAACAAAAAGTGTGGTGAGTGTACATTACATGTTAAGCAGAAAAAAAGCTTAGCATTATTGATTATCATTTACCTGATAAAAGGCTCCACCTGAAGATTTGAGCATGGAGGCACTCCATATGACCATTTGCAGTTAGTTTGATGCTTAAAAGTTTTAAGCCAATAGTAGGGCATATCATCGAATATTGCCAAGTCATGGCACATAATTGGAGGACAAAAAGGTTAGATTCTGCTTTGAGAATTAATATCTCCTAGAATAATAGACATACACCGGACGGATCGAGTTTTAAACGTCCAGATCCAAATAATGACCAGCCAGCAACTTGTACCGGATATCGCCATCATCTATGGAAATATCTAGGCTATATTTTGAGACTGGGGACACTAGAACTCCTTATGCCAACTTCGACTGGCGACCTGCAGGATAAAAAAGATAGGTCGTCCTAAGAACAGCCTACGGCGCATATACCAGTCAAATCTCCGTAGTCCTAATGTGTTTCCACAAAACGAGTGGAAAAACGACTCGGAAATCCTAGCCGACACCCTAGCTGCCTCAAGAGGACCAGAAACTAAGGTCTAAGGTAAGGATATACCAATAATTAAATGTGTTCTAATGCAAACCATTGGAAGTCCAATTTAAGTCTTGCAAAAGGCCTGGCGTTTAAGAAGGACTCTTCTGTGCGGTATTAAGAGGAACAATTGACGAAATTCTGTAGCAGGATCAAATAGCAGCTCAGAAGATTAAATTACATCGAAATTTACGCATAAAATTTAAATTCACTTTACATAGAAATTTACCATTAAATTTTGGCTCCTTATCAGCGAATATCTATTAATCCTTTCGATGCTGAAATACGAATATTTAAGATAGCAACTGAATTTACTACTAGAAAAACTACAGTTAGAGAAATGTGAAGAATTATAGATACTTCATTTACAGAAATATATCATAGATAGAAACATTGACATAAAAAATGGGAAAAGAAAACTGTCAATTATAAAAAAAAAAACTATTTTTTGAAGCCAGGACACACAGGAATTTTGGATTTTTATAAAAATATGACATTGACTATAGAATTAATAAACAGTTAAATTATCATATTTTAAGGGACTTGATAGTAATTTTTGAGCCTTACAGTGGCCAAACATAACCCTTGAAATGGACACAGAACTGGAAGGTTAGATTACGTAGAAACTTCCTTAGAGAAAAAATATCAAGAGCTATTTAGAGGGAAAATAAATATTTCTCACAGATATTCAGACCCTGAGCTATATTGGTGTACCCGCCACAATATACACTAATTAATAAACTAAAAAGAGTCATGATTCATTCCCCGAACGAGCAACACCTTAGGCGCTCTGGGCCGTGAGGTAATTATAGCTGAAAAGTGAAATAGCTTGTGTGATTAAAGTTTTGAATTGACGAAAGAGTTTTTTATTGTGTGATTATTGCTTTGGACTGGAGTAATTGAGGATTACGACATTGAAGCGACGAAGCCTGTGTAATCTGGGATAAAGGATTTTAGTCATTACAAGCAGAGCCTATTGACTACCCTTGTTGGAAAAGGTGTTTACCGTGCCAAACGGCTAAAAGCACTGCACGCTAGCAACATCGTGGATAAAAAATCGTTGCCGGCTGAGGTAAAACTTATTTATCTGTCTATTTTTTATTGCTGCTTATTCATGGGACGAAATAAAAGAAACCATAAAGAAGTCTCATTCGAAGAGGATCAAAATAATTTTTCGTCATCTTCACCTAAGGGTGGAGAAACTTTGTCAATTTCGAAGCGGGCTCGGAACTTTTCTGAAATTCTAAGTATGACGAAAGACAATGGAAAAAAGCTTAACGGTATCACAGACCACTTCAAATCCCTGGAAACCCGGGTCAAATCACTCGAGGAAGCTCTATCTGGCCAATCGCAACAGTTTTCGGCGATTCAAACCCATGTGGCGGCTACTGACAGTGAAATAATAAATGTAAAATCACAGATTAGTGTTGTTACATCTGAGTCAACGTTTCCCCGTGATTTCTGTTATTTCTAGAATAATACAGGGACTGATAAATGTAAGAATGCTTAAATTCCTGAAATCTAAGTCTTTTTTTTGGGTATAGCAAGTTCAAATTTAGGAAAGGAATGTCAACTGAGCAAGCAGTGATCTTCTTGACGACATTTGTGAATGATCATTTAGATCGTGGTCTTAAAGTGGCATCCGTTTTCCTTGACATAATGAAAGCATTTGATTGTGTGGATTATGAAATTTTAGTAAAGAAGTTAGATAATTGTGGTATCCGTGGAAAATTTTTGGAACTTATTTGATCATTCCTGAGTGAACGTATGCAGATTGCACAAATTGAAACTGAGACCTCTAGCCCACAGAGAGTGAAGGTTAGCGTTCCTCAAGGATAAGTTTTGGGACTTTTTTATTTTTGATTTATATCAATGATATTTACCGGTGCATTGAAGATATAACGATTTCGGATTAAGAGGATCGCAGTTCCAGAACTATAATTCCTAGTTGCTGCGAGGACGGAAAGTGAACTTCTACTAGTTCTGAAAAAGGGAATGGAACAAATAGAGAAATGGATGAGAGTTAATAAACTTAAATTAAACCATAAGAAAAGTCAATTTGTGATTTACGGGAGAAGCGTAAATTACTATCCCTGGATAGAAAAACTAGAACTTGATGGGAATGCTATAGAACGTGTTAGAGCAGTAAAGTTTCTTGGAGTGATAGTCGATGAGTGCTTGAGTTTCAAAGACCATATTAATCAAATTGCAACTAAGGTTGCCAGAAATTTGGGAATTATAAGGATGCTAAAGCGTACTTTCCCAAGACCGGTTCTCAGAATACTTTATTTCTCCCTTATTCATCCGTATTTGATTTATTGTATATTGGTTTGGTCTTCAACATTTATAGGTCATCTATCGCAGATTAGAGTATTACAGAATAAAGCTGTAAGAGTACTTACTGGAGATGATAAGCGTTCCTTGGTTAGAGCCAAATCTGCTGAACTACATATTGTTCGATTTTTCGGATTGATAAAGTTTTATAATGCTCTTTTTATGTTTAAACATCAGAATAAGATGCTACCAATTTGCTTTCAAGATTTTTTTTTATGCCTGTTTCTAGTGTATACATTCTTATAGTTTAAGAGGTTCGAATGAATTTAGACCACCTAAGCCTGTGACAATTAGGTCAAAGTTTTGAATCTGCCAGGTTAGACCTCGTGCTTGGAATAGTCTGCGAGATGAGATCAAGAAGGTGACGAATGTTTCTGAATTTAGAAGTCTGTTAAAAGAACATTGTTATAGGGTATATGGGGGTGAGTGAGTCAGTTCTCCGATCTCTTTTGCCTTTAATTTGTAATTTATCTTTTTTTATTTTTGTGTTTGGTTGATGGATTGAAAAGGACAAGGTTAAATATGTTGGATGTTGAGAATTGATGAGTTATTTTTTAGTAGGGGTGGTATAGTGATTTTTATATGATAGGTTTTTTTTTTTTTTTTTTTTTGTAGGCCTAGTTGGGGTAGTGATCTCCTTTAAAAGCTTAGCTTCTGGATTTTGTTATTTTTGGTTGATGAATAAACCCTAATTTATAAAAAAAAATAATAATAATTTGAAGGAAAATTTTATGCCAACTGAAGAATATCTAATTCAAGGTTCAAAGGTTTATTTTTCAGCAGTTTGTTCTTTCTTTTTCTTATGTCTTTTTTTATTAATACGTGTCTAGAGGAAACTATATATGAGGATTAAAATAGGTTCTCAGCAGCGTTGCCAACGCAGTACAATTGTACCGTTTTTGGTACAATTGAGAGGTCCTGGCACAGTATAGTACATTTGGAATTTTTTTGGTACAATCAGACTTCCCGATACATTTAGGTTTTGCTTGCTCCTTTTTGACTCAAATATCTGTTCCAAGTTTTAGTTTATTAAAAATTCTCTTATTGTTATGGCAAATTTTCAACCTGCTGTTCCGATGATACAAACCACTTTCTTGTGGTGCAATTTTAATCGGAAAACTGGTACAGTTTATTTCAAGGCGTTGGCAACACTGATTCTCAGTTATTTATGTACTTTTTTGCAGTAAGGGTACTTCTGTATCTATATACGAGTATATTTTTAATCAGGAGGATTTGAACAGCTTTGTAAAGCCCTATACAAAATCTTACCAGAAGATTCAAAAGCAGATTTTTCTTTTTTTATTCATTTATTAAGATAAAAGAGTATCAAATAATACGTCATATTATAACGGGAAATATACAAAAATCTTAATCAAATCTACTCACTTTCCGTGCCACTACTGTCACTAGAGGGATCACTTGAGTCTCCTACTGGGAAATAGCAGGTCAGGAACTGCTGGTAAAATTCTTCATCCTGATCCATGAAAACACAGAAAACAACCTGGTCAAACTAAAAAGCAAGAAATACTATTCAGAAAAATAGAAAGCAAAAATCTTTTCACATAGATTGTGGTCCTCTGAGGAATTATAGCCTGCATAACATAGAATCACACTGAACGCTTATTTCTTACTGTTTTAACTCGGTTAATATCAGCTAAAACTAACTAATCAAGAATTTATTTTTATTTTTGAAATAATAAAAATAGGAAAATGAAATACAACAAAAAAATGAAAGGTATTTGAAAAATATCCTTTTGTATTTTCATTGAAAAAAGCAACCAAATCGGTTTTCTTCCTAGATTTTGAAAAACAAAGGGGGGGGGGGGGGGTAATTAAAAAAAATATGAATCTTCAGAAATATTTAAAGCATTTAAAAAAAGAATAATGAAATTGTTTTTCTTCGTATCACACACCAAATGGATGGTATTATGATATTTCGAATGCAACCTCAGAATTTCTACTCTTTACAATCAACTTTGGTCCTAGGCGTGAAAAATCTCTATGTGGTACCTGATGTTTGACAGTCATGCCAAGAAAACGTGAATCGATCCATTTTTCATCCCTGAGAATCATTTCATTACATTCATTTACATTCATAATTGGAAAAAATGCTGCTTTTTTAGGAGTAAAAATAAAATATCTTGCTCTTATATCATTATTCTACTGCACAAGCTTTGGCTTTAGCTCTTCCAGTCTGGAATATTAATATCCGGTCATTTTTTACAACCTTTCACACCAAAATCTTTTATACTGTCTACTGGACATTCCTATGCTAGTCGTATAGCTGGAAAATTGTTGCTAAACAAGGCCTAAGCAGATAAGTGATTAAAACATAACAACAATATTTCAGCATTGAGGTATAAGTAATTTTGCGACAAGCCTACACCTGCAACTTGCACAAAAAAGAACAAGATTCAAGATTTATTTATTTACTAATGATTACAAAATAAATTATATATACACACAACAGCCCGGTAAAGGCTGAAAAAGCCTGTCTTGTTGAAAACAAGACGCATATATCATTGGATTCATTAGTCTCAGGTCTAGCCATTCATCAAGTCACAATTTTGATGTTACTTAGACTTTTTCTTGGGGAAGGATTTAAACTTCCTTCAAAAAATAAAAAAATAGGGAAATTGTCCCTTTTTAAACAATTTTCAAATAATGCTCAATGTATCTTCAATAAAAGACAGTGTACATCAAATTTCAAAAATTTAATTCCGTAAATGGATAGAACTGAGTCTCAGCTATTGAGTGATAGTAAAATTGTTTTCTTTCGTCCATACTCTAAAATCGTAGGAGTGCAGAAAAACAAAGTACCAAAATTTGCACCGGGAACGTTCTAAGGGTTTAACTATATAATCCTAATTCAACTTTTGGCTTCAGAAATGGTAAAAAATTTTCAATAAATAGCTATTCAGAGAGTCAGAAAGTTATTGAAGTGGTTTCTTATCCCGAAAATGACTCAGTTGCTACACTTTGTACCTGCATCTCGGACCTTCCGTAGTTTTTCTGGTTTCTTTTTATGAGCGGTCTCTAGGTTGATAATGATAGGACATTAATTCGATTTTTTTTCCAGCATGGAGATCGTGAAACAAAGGTGAAAAGTATGTCTGAAGTCGGCAAAATTTTCAGTTTTTCAAAAAAAAGATCATTTATATCTTAGGATAACTAACAGTATGAAAAAAAAAACTGGCCTATCTCCGTTCTTGGGGGTCATATAATGTCAGAAAAATTAACAGCATAAAATTACCTGATGAGGCCTCTACTATTGAAACAAGGCTGTAAGTTCTATGTTCTGTATCCTCACTTTCTGTAGAAACCATGGAGGTTAGACCCATACCGTTTAACCGCAATAAACCCAAAAAGGCGGCACACGAAAAAAAAAAAAAAAAAAAAAAAAAAAGAACAGAACAGAACAGAACAGAACAGGACAAAACCAAAGTGTAAGTGTTACTCTCGAAACATTCGAAGTTGGTAAATTTTTGCTTATAAACCTGCTCATTGTTTTGTGAAAGGGGCAATTTTTTGCCATAAATATCAGCTTATTAAGAGAAAGGGGCATTAGTATAATCTCTACACTTTTTAGGGAAAATATGGATCTCTGGCCTCATTGATGAATAAGATAATACATTTTGCAAAGAGTCTTATAATTCTTGTCTGGAGTAAAAAAAAAAAACATGTTTCCGCATGCCCTCGAGTCAGAGCCGACAGCATGTGAGCTGAAGTGGAGTTTTATAGTTGCTGTGAAAAAGAAGTATTTGAAGTTATTTAATTAAGCTAAAAAATTTTCAAGCCATGTTTCTGCTCTCACGCAGAAACTCCATTTGAACAGAAAAGGCAGCACACAGATGCTTTATTAAAGTTAGACAAGAATTCAGAAATGTTCGAGTTGTGAGAAGAATCTCTTTCCCCATAACCAATTTTTTTTTTTTATAATAAATATGAAAACATACAGATCCATAAAAGAAGCCTTTCTGAAGGGTCCAAAAGTGTTGTCATCTGCCTTTACAAGCCATTTAGTTTGGTAGTTTCCACCCTCCTCTTATTGCTAAAGAGATCGTAGGTTTCCCTTGGCTTCCTTTTAATAGTGATATAAAAAAGCTGACACAAGGAAAACAAAATTAACTAGCGAATTCAGATAGATAAAATGTTCGTTTTAGGACTAATACTACTTGAAGAGCTGACGAGCTTGTGTCACACCAGTAATTTTTTTTTACAAAAACTGGTCCTTGAAACATACTGGTGTGAAGATTTCAAAGAGCGCACAATTGCTTTGTTATGGCGCACACAGGAAACAAGACAATGAAAGATTTTATTCAAAATCAATTTGGGACTTGATTTGTTGCAAAGACATGCTGAGGACAAACAGTGGGCCCCTGACCCTCTGTCATCTAGACCTATGCTAATTGGAAGAAATGTAGGTAAATGGCACCTTTTCGAGCCAGAACCACGAAGGGCGTTTTCACTGTGTAGTACTGAAGAGCCAAATGAGTTAGTTGCTCAACACAAAATACGCCTCCCACCCCTCATACTGCCAACTTTTTAACCAGAAGTTAAGCCTATTTCATCTTATTTGAACCAAAATCATGAAAGAATATCTGATCTGCATCAGTGGAGGATCAAAGAGGGGCCATTTTCCTCCAAAAAAAAAATAACTCTCAATCTCCATCACCTCTTTAGTAGAAAGGTAGACATGTTGCTCCTTGTTTGAGTCAGAATAATGCAATCATTTTAAAACCTGAATGATTGTAGGCTAAACGTGGGTCTATGGACTTTCCAACAGCCCCCTTCCCCCGCCTTCCTGCTAATTCTTTTACAAGAAGGTAGGTATAGTGCAAGTTGTTTAAAGCAGAATTCCATGAAGATGTTTCTCCACTCTTCAAACCACCATCTTCAATCTTCATCATTGAAAGACCAAAGTAGATATATTACTCTAGAGCAACACTCCCTCCATCCTTCCACCACTTTTTTTTAGTTGAAAGTTGGTTATGTTATACTTTATTTGAGACATAATCATAGAAAATCTTGAAAACTGGTATGATTGTAGACAACATGTGAAGCCATGAACCCTTCGTCACCAAATTTATGCAATTTATGTCTTCATTTCAAATTTACTGTAGATAACAGTTACTTCACTACTTTACTTGTTTCTTTTGCTTAAAAAAGGCGAAATCAAAAATGATTTTCGGTTGTTTATTCGGCTCTGAATGAGGTTAACCTTTTCCATCCTATTCACGCATTTTCCGAGAGAAACACCCATTTATACTTTAATTGAGGCCAAACTCCTTTGGAATATGAATAATACCATCTATGATATGAGGCCTGCGGGTATATTATCGTCAACCACATCCATTAGCTCGGTCAGTCGGATTTCTAATAAACTTGGCAGCGACTAGCAGCTAGGACTTATATTGTACATTTATTTAGTTCGAGTCGAAACTCATAGACGCTACAACTTGTTGTGCTTTATAGCTGTGCAGGAGTGTCGTTTGTGAGGGGCAAGGGAGGGGGCAGTTGCCCCCCAGTAATGTGGAGAAAAAAATTATTATATAGCACATGCTCCTTGAATACCCGAAAGTAAACCCCTCTTGCCCCCCCCCCCCAATGAAAATGTTGTAGATTCGCCCCTGGCTGTGACTCATGTTTCAAAATTGTTGCAACAGTTCACGAAGGTCTAGTTTGTTTTATCTTTGGCCAAGCCGGAATTCACTTTGAAAAGGAATTTTGGGGATAGACAAAAGCCCTTATATTACTTCACTTAAAAATTAATTCAAAATATATTAGAAAACGCAAAACCAAACGTGAAATATTCGCTGTTTCATAAATTAGACTGGCTGTTGCAGCAATAAACAAATGATCCAGAAAATAACGGTGCAAGTATTCGCCTTGCCTTTGTTCTTAAGTGTTTGGGGATCAAAGTACAGGCCCATGAAAGTAAAGTCAGGTTGAATTCAGACATCTTGCCTTCAAAAGAAAGATGGGTAGAACATTTTGAGAATGGTCTGAACCGAGATAGAGTTGCAGGAAGATATAGAGGAAAATGAAAAAGTTTGTGATACCTTGGATGCGATGGAAGATTTGTTTTGTGAAGAAAAATTAGCGACAGTACTAAAAGCATTAAAAAATAACAAGGCCCAGGATGCCGATAGTGTGCAAAATGAGGTTCTTAAAAATGGTGGCTAAGAGGTTAGAAATAAGTTACTGAAGATTATAAATATAATTTTCGAAAAAGGGGAAGTACCTAGAAAATTTTTGAAAAATATCTAATTAAACCCCTGCATAGGAAAGGTGACAAGAGTGAGTATGATAAGAGTGAGTATGATAAGAGTGAGCATGGCCTCTGTAGGTAGCAAACTACTTAGGAATATGATACTTTTTAGACTGAGAGATGCTGTAGATAAAGTCATAAGAGAAGAACAGTGCGCTTTAAGAAAGGACAGAGGATATGTCGACCAAATTTTCACTCTTAGGTTAATAAATAAGAAGTGCCTGAGAAGTCAAATACCTTTAGTCCTCAGTTTTATAGATTATGAGCAAGTGTTCGATTCAGCTAATAGAAGAGCTTTAGCAAAGATCTTATCATTGTATGGTATACCAGACAAATATATGAAAGTGATTAGTGCTATTTGCGAGAATAACACTGTTGTGGTTAAGGTAGGAAATGAGGTTAGTAACTTAATTCGTATTGGATCAGGGGTTAAGTGGGGTTTGTTCTATCCCCCTTTATATGGATTATTTTGATGGACTTTGTCTTAAGGAACACAGGAAAGGCAATGGGAGAAAACGGAATCCAATGGGGAAGAAAAACCTTCCTGAACTTAAATTATGTTGATAATTTAAGCATTCTAATAGAAAGTTTGAGCAAAATGAATGAGCCTTTAGAGGTTTTACTATTTCAAGGTGCTAGAATAGGTTCAGAAATTAATATTAAGAAGACTCTGTCACTAAGGCTAGGAATAAATGAAGACGAAAAGGCGACGTTGGGTAACGAAAAGATTAATCAGATAGACAGCTTAATTTACCTTGGTAGTATTATTAGCAAAGACAGTGGGAGCATCAAACAGTTCGTGGTAACGAACTGTAAGTAAGGAGCGAGCCGGCTCAATAGTAACCGAAACTCTAAAAAACGGAATTTTGATACCAATAGATACATCAGAAGAATCATATTTTTATGCTGATTTCAAATATATAATTTTTATCAAGTTTAGTCTTACCCATCAAAAGTTACACGCCTGAGAAAATTTGCCTTATTTTCGAAAAAAGGGGGAAACAACCCGTAAAAGTCATAGAACTCTAATGAAAATCACACCATCATATTCAGCGTATCAGAGAACCATACTATAGAAGTTTCAAGCTCCTATCTGCAAAAATGTGGAATTTTGTATTTTTTGCCAGAAGAAAGATCACGGATGCGTGTTTATTTATTTATTTTTTTTTCCCAGTGGTGATCGTATCGATGCAGTAGTCCTAGAATATCGTGGGAGGACTCATTGGAATGGAAATTAAAAGTTCTAGTGCCCTTTTTAAGCGACCAAAAAAATTGGAGGACAACTTGGCCCCCTCCCACACTCATTTTTCCCAAAGTCACCCAATCAAAATTTTAAGATAGCCATTTTGTTCAGCATAGTCGAAAATCTAATGAATATGTCTTTGAGGATGACTTAATCCCCCCAAGTTCCCGGGGGAAGGGCTGCAAGTTATAAACTTTGCCCATTGTTTACATATAATATTGGTTATTGGGAACTATACAGGTGGCTTCAGGAGGAATTTTTTCTGAGAGGGGTCGGGGTCGGAGTAGGGATTACGGGGGAGGATCTTTCCATGGAAGATACTTCCTTGGGGGAAGGAACATTTCCATGAAGGGGGCACCAGATTTCCCAGCATTATTTAAAAAACGATCAGAAATTAAATAAAAAAACAAATTTTTTTCAACTGAAAATAAGGAGCAACATTAAAACTTAAAACGAACAGAAATTATTACGTATAAGAGAGGATTCGCCCCCTTGTCAATACCTCGCTCGTTACGCTGAAGTTTTTTAGTACTTTCAAAAGAGCTATCTCTTCTAATTAACCGGCCTTTGCGATTCAGGGGCTGGTGATTCGAACAAAATTTGAACTTTAGCGTAAAGAGCGAGGTATTGACTAGGGAGCGAACTCCCTAATATACGTAAGTTAATTCGTAAGTTACGTCAGAACAAAATTTCGAGAAAGCCAATTTGCCAAAAAAAGGAAAATTAATATACGAATTTTGTTTAATTATTCATGTACGGTGAGCCAAAATCAAAGCTGCATTAATTCAAAAACGTTCAGAAATTAACTAAAAAAACAAGTTTTTTTTAACTGAAAGTAAGGAGCGACATTAAAACTTAAAACGAACAGAAATATTCCGTATATGAAAGGACCTGTCCCCTCCTCAACGCCTCGCTCTTTACGCTAAAGTTTGACTCTGTCTTAGGATTTTATTTTTTAAAACAATAAAAAACTTTAGCGTAAAGAGCGAGGCGTTGAGGAGGGGACAGTCCCTTTCATATACGGAATAATTTCTGTTCGTTTTAAGTTTTAATGTCGCTCCTTACTTTCAGTTAAAAAAAATTGTTTTTTTTAGTTAATCATTAGCAAAGATAGGGTTTTTCTTTCACAGTTGAAAAAAGTCTGTAAGAATAGGAAGATAAGTTTGCAAACCAAGATTAAAATATTGAAAGCTACAGTGACGACAGCGGTCAAATATGGTTCTGAAGCATGGGCGCTCCAAAAAGCGGATGATGACTTGCTATTTACTTTCCAGAGAAATTGCCAACAGCTTGTTCTGGGTACCCGGCTGACTGAGTGTATTTCTAACAGATGGCTGTGTGAAAAGCGTGATTCAATCCCACTTTCTAGAGCTATAATAACGGAAAGGTTGAGATAGCTAGGGCACGTTCTGCAGATGAAGGATGACAAATTGCCGAAGATTGTCCTTTTCGGTCAACCGTCTAGGGATAAACGGAAAAAAGGTCGTCCACGGTTGGGCTAGCCATAAAGAAAGATTTAAGGGAAATAGGAACTTCCTCGGAGGGTGTAAAAAGGGAGGCTTTGAATAGATTGGGATGAAGGACGAGTGTGCGTAGCTGTGTTGACCTCAGGCGGCTTGGTTCTGCGGTGAGTTGTTATTCGAAGTAGTAGTAGCATTGCCTCCAAAAAGGAAAAGGAAATCCCGTGACAAAGCATTGTTTTTAAGTTTAGTTATGTAAATATAGTCTTTGGTATATGTGCTGTACATTACTGTTGCAAGTTTTTTCGCATGAAAAAATAAAATTGTAACAGTAATTGCATATAGGCCGTCACAGATAAGTTTAGCTCTTCTTTCTAAGTTTACCTTCATTTTCATAAAATTTGATATCCTTTAATGAAGCAAATACTAAAATTCCCCCCTCCTCCTTCAACGAAAAAACCAAGTCATCGTAATGTGGATTCGATGCAGTTTTATAGCTTATTTGTGCCTCTTCTTTTCCTTAGAATGACCATTCTTGGGGTTGCAATTCACAGAACCACCTATTGAAATTTCAAGAAAGTAAAAATGTGACGAAAAACACAGTAGCAGAGCAAGACAGAATATTGGAAACTAGTCAAAATCCCTGTTGGTCAAGAGGCTTAAAAAAAACCTAAGCGTCCATTATTTTGTGGGGACCGGAAGGGAAATTAACTATATCCTTTCCCCCAAACGTAAAACTCCAAGACTCTTCTCTCCCCCTCCCCCAAAGAAAGAAAATTATCTGAAAGTTTCAACTCTATCCTCCTTTGGTGAGACAAAAACTGGCCATGGTTATCAAACAACATATAAAATTCGTTACCTTTCAATAAATCCCTACTGAAAGTACGTAGTTTATCTCTATAATGGGATACACTCGTTCGCCTTTAGGCATCAGGCACACAAACGGAAGTAACGTATATGATCTCTAGTTAGCATCCAAAAACCAACTTACTCTGATTGTAAACTTTTGTCCACTTTATAGCACAATGTTATCGTTTTTAGATTAGTGGTTTGTTATGTGCAGACACATACCACCTATATTAAGTAAAATTAAACATGAAGACCGACTTACCTTTTCTGAGTACCGTTCAAGCACGGCTCGAGCACATGATGCTGCTATTTTGGCGGCTCGGTCATTAGGGAACCCATAAATTCCTGTAGCTATACAGCAAAACGCCTGAATGAAAATAAGATATAACAGACTATTAGATTGACGTAAAATTGAGCACCATACGTTGGATACTAATGTCTATTTTGGTGAAATTTCAATGTTTCTAAGGATAAATGTCTATTTTGGAGAAATTTCAATGTTTCAAAGGATAAATGTCTATTTTGGAGAAATTTCAATGTTTCAAAGGATAAATGTCTATTTTGGTTTCAATGTTTCAAAGGATAAATGTCTATTTTGGAGAAATTTCAATGTTTCATAGGATAAATGTCTATTTTGGAGAAATTTCAATGTTTCAAGGATAAATGTCAATTTTGGAGAAATTTCAATGTTTCAAGGATAAATGTCAATTTTGGAGAAATTTCAATGTTTCTAAGGATAAATGTCTATTTTGGAGAAATTTCAATGTTTCAAAGGATAAATGTCTATTTTGGAGAAATTTCAATGTTTCAAAGGATAAATGTCTATTTTGGAGAAATTTCAATGTTTCATAGGATAAATATCTATTTTGGAGAAATTTCAATGTTTCAAAGGATAAATGTCTATTCTGGAGAATTTCAATGTTTCAAAGGATAAATGTCTATTTTGGAGAAATTTCAATGTTTCAAAGGATAAATATCTATTTTGGAGAAATTTCAATGTTTCAAGGATAAACGTCAATTTTGGAGAAATTTCAATGTTTCATAGGATAAATGTCTAATTTGGAAAGTATCTTTTTTCTGAGTTTTGCCATATTTTTACTTTGTATGTATCTTTCGTCTAACAGTGGGAAACAGCTAGCGCTCTATCTCTCCACACTTTCCTGTGCGGACCTTTGGGCGAAGTCCAAGGTGATTTCATTTTCAACAAAAACGACCTCCACATGCATGCAGTTCTGTTGATCTCGTACTTTAAGTATACTAACTATAAGTATTACTTTAAGTATAAGCCTCAAAGGTAGACTACCTGCGTGGAACCAATGACAAAAACGAAATGAATGAAAATTAAAGCGAATGAGAAACCAGTTTGTTAAAAAGCATCACTAAGGAAAGAAAAACAAGTCGTGAATCATCGAGGAGTTGCCTATCTTTAGATATGATGTTACCGTCATAGCTAGTCATGTCAAACCCACTGAACGACCTATATACCAAACATGAATCCTCAATATGTTTATTAGACCAGACTGGTATTTATCAATGTGAATTTAGTTGCTATAATCATATTTCTTGAATTATTAGGAGGCTGATGAGGAGGGCTCTCAGGAAGAAGAAGAAGAGGAAGAGGTTGAGAAAACGCCGAAAAAGAGAGCTTCTAAGACACCAGTCAAGAAAACTCCAGCTAAAACGACCCCTGCAAAATCGGCTAAAAAAGTAGCCACGGCTGAGGAAACATCGGCTAAAAAGGGTATGAACTTGTGTTTTGATTTTATATTGGAAGTTATACATCTGGAGATGGTAGCATATTGGATTATAAACTGTAGGCGTCAGAATCCTTTTTATTCAAAAATAGTTATGTGAACTTTTTTTTCACAGAGGGAAGGGGGAGGGGGGAGTCAACATATAGTAAAATTTGTAGATCTAAGAAAGGTTTTGCATCCATTCTATCTAAAACCTAACACCTGTTGAAAACTATAAGTAATTGTTTGTAAAAGTAAGAAAAGTATGTCCAAATTCCTCAGACACATACAGGTTAATTTAAAGCCAAGCTTTGATTCAATCTAAAACATGTCACCCTATTGAAAACTATTAAAAGCTTTGAGAGAAAAGTAAGTAAAAGTGTGCTTATTTGCAAAAAAGGCAGAATTTTGTAAGACTGTTGGTTCTTATTTTGAGACGTTTGGAATAGTTGGAAAAATCTTCACAGTGTGTAAGCGCATTGGTGCCATAAAAAAAACATGTATGAAAAATCAGCAGAATAAAAATAAAACAAATGTTATCAAACAGTATAAGACTGATTTGACTCTGCAGTGCAGTTGTCTATAGGAATAAACAGATGGCTAACGTTAAACTTTTTGGGTACGAAGAGCGTTGACAAATATAACTAATTAGTTTGGGTTATTTATTTTCATAGCTCAATATATATATATATAGATTTTACTCCCCCCCCCCTCCCTAAACTTTCGCTAAACAAAAATCTAGCATTTTATCAAAGAAAGGACGAATTGAGTAAATTATCCTCAGAATCTTTAAGTGAAAAAATGCCGTTTTTCATGAAATATCAATATCAAATATTTCAAATATCAAATTTTCATGAAATATCAATATCAAATATCCAATATCAAATATTTTAGAAACAAAATAAAATAAAGATTTCAAAAAATCTTTATATACGATATAAAGACTTTAGGAAACCGAGGAACATTAAACAAATTTTAGATGCTTAGTTAATGCAACTTAAGAAAATTTCTGTAACTACTATTGCAATCTTCCTGCTGTATAATTGCGAAGAATTTGGAGCTTCTAATAAAAATCTTTCTTTCATACGTCAAACCTGAGCTCGGAGTATCACGAATAACATAACCTATAGACAACCAAAACGTTACGAAGGATTATACGCGGAAGGCGGGGAGGGGTCGAAATATTTAAATCACATATTCTTGAGCAGTGTTTTTTTTTATTTCACAAAATCTTTGAACTCTCTCATCCCTTTTAAACTTTCACTGAAAAAATCAGGCATTTAAGTCAAACAAAGAGTCGAAGGAGTATATTATCCTCAATATCTTTAAGAAGTTGAAGATGGAGAAAAATGCTGCTATTTATAAAATCCTGTCCTATATAAAATATTTTCGAGAAATATATGAAAATAAAGATTTCAGAAAATCTTTAAGCATGATATGGTTCAAGATGGCACATTCTTGAACAATTTTTTTTTTATTTAACAAAATCCTTGCAAATATCCTCAGTCGGGTGTTTCGACGTGTTTCCCCTGTATTTTCGTGGATGAAGTGGTTGAACATATCTTGGAGGTAGGCATGCATAATTTCGAGGGGAACGCTTGGGTTCGTTTCCTCCTCCAGAGGATTTTAACAATTTTATCAATTTTCTATCGCTTTCACAACTCTTCCTGTTTAAGGACTTTTAAAGTACTTCACTTCTAAAAAATACCATATATAAGTTTGCTTCAAAGGAGCCTTCCCTGATTTTCAGGGAAAATATTCAAAGGAGCATTGCTTCTAAGATATTTTACCCTGTCTGCATGTCTGACGGTGATTAAAGTACTGAATTTAATGGTCGCACTTACAATAGATCGAAGTTTATGCTTGACACATAATTTGAAACAATTGTGATAGCAACTCATCAATGTTTCATCGTCTTTATCCATTGGGCCGACAGTATGGATTATATCTAGAGGAGAAAAATATTGAATTAGGAGAAGATTGTCAAGAGACAAAAAAAATTACATAGTAAAAAGTTTGAATAAGAAGAATAACAAAATGTTTTTGCAATTACGGGCAGAAAAGGGCAGAAAAGGATCTGCCCTTACAATCAAAATAGCCTATAATCAGGGGAAATTCACCGAAACCCAAAATAATACCTAAGGTGTGATTAAGAAGAGTAACTACCGAACCAAAAATTCATATAAAGAATAAATAGCACTGCAAACAAAAGAATATTCTAATAATTCGAAAACACATGTACACAATGGATAAAGACACAATAAAACAAATAAATAGCTGAATAATATCAAATAGTCAAACAGTTCGTGGTAACGAACTGTAAGTAAGGAGCGACCCGGTTCAATAGAACTCTAAAAAACGAAATTTTTATACCAATAGATACATCAAAAGAATAAGATTTTTATGCTGATTTCAAATATACAAGTTTCATCAAGTTTAGTATTACCCATCAAGTTACGCGCCTGAAAAAATTTGCCTTATTTTCAAAAAACGGGGAAACACCCCCAAAAAGTTATAGAACTTAAATGAAAATCACACCATCAGATTCAGCGTATCAGAGAACCCTGCTATAAAAGTTACAAGCTCCTATCTGCAAAAATATGGAATTTTGTATTTTTTGTCAGAAGAAAGATCACGGATGCGTGTTTTATTTGTTTTTTTGTTTGTTTTTTTCCCAGGGGTGATCGTATCGACTCAGTGGTCCTAGAATATCGCGGGAGGGCTCATTCAATCGAAAACTAAAAGTTCTAGTGCCTTTTTAAGTGACCAAAAAATGGAGGGCAACTAGGCCCCCTCCCATGCTCATTTTTTCCCAAAGTCACCAGATAAAATTCTGAGATAGCCATTTTGTTCAGCATGGTCGAAAAATACAATAACTATGTATTTGAGCATGATTTAATACATTGCTTTTGGTAGCACTTACCCCCCCCCCCTTCCCTGAGAAACTTCCTGGTGGTGCTAATGTACCTCGCCCTGTATACATGTCCTGTAAGTTAAAATATATCAGAGACGAAAAAAAAATCGGAATCATTTCAAGTATCATGAACCGAAGCAGCCAAAACTAGTTTCAAGTTTGTTTTCTACATTAGATTCCAGCCGGCCAAGAGGCTCATCAGGCCCCGTTTTTGTGAATTCCAAACCTTCTAGTCTTTTAGTCTGGAATGATGAGAAACGTTCTGAGTTAAGTAGCTGGGCTGAACAAAATTATTGATTATTATATAAAATTATAGAGTTCTAGTTGATGGAACAAAAAGTATTGGGCCCACTTTCAGACAAATTAATTCTTTTTTAGTTTTATTTTTCTCTGTGCATAAGGACTTCCTTGACTCGTGAATATAAGCTTACCAAAAAAGATTTCGAGCTTCCAGGAAAAACTGTCGGTCCTAATTCGAACAAACCAATTTTTAGGACACACAGATGTTTTGTCATTCTTTTTGCTTTCCCTAACATAATATATGAGGATCCATTTCCCTCCCCAAACGCTCTCTGAAAGTTTTAAATTGCCCTCTTCATCCTTCATCCCTTCCCCCATCACTTCCAACATGTTAGTGATACTCCATTTTAAAAGCCTGGGTGATTATATCCTCTGTTGATTTATATCACTACTTCATCGTGAATATATTCAGAGTTTTCCTGGGTCTAAAATTGCTAAACATTTTAGAGAGATAGAAGAGATCTTTGGCCCCCACATCCCCTCCCTCGTAAAACAAAATATGAAACACCTCGTCTCCCTGTCCCCAGCAATACTAAGTTTCAGCTCAATCCCTACCTGTTATTGCCTAGATATTGCATACATGATAATTCATACATGATGAATAGGATACATGGTTTCCTTCAATTTACCCTTTTTACCTCCCGCAAGAAAATTCTAGGTCAACTTGACACCTCAGCACCTTTTGAAAATTGGGAAAAGATTCTGGTCGAACAAGAGAAGGAATATTTAGATTTTTCTTCTCTGCCCCCCCCCCCCGTTCCAGATTAAAAAAACACTTGCCACCTTTTCCAACGCTCCCTGACAATTTTAATGTAATCCACAAAGCTTTTTTCAGATTATCGCAGATACACTGTTTTGATCACTGGCAACACATAGTGTCCTTTAGTTTGCCTCGCTACTTAACCAGCAATAGATAATTATAGATCCTATAGAAGCTAACAGTACAAAAAGGTTTCAGTGTTTTGACGCCATTCCCAATTAAAAACTTGAGACCTACTTTACCCACCCCCCTGAAGAAAAATTTGGAAAGAAAAGATCACTCCAATTGTTCTTTTTCTAATATCAAGATCTAAAGAGTCAAATTAAAACATGTTAGGAAATACCCCCCCCCCACACCCTCCTAGGTCAATTTTTTTACGGTGGCACAGCCCGATTAGATTTCAAAGAATTATACACAAGAGAAAATTTACTCTTTGCTGGTAAATTGAAGCCTTTGGTGATGACAGCATTTCCAGGAAGACATCCTTGAGGATACAGTTTCTTCGTCTCGCTCAATAGCTGTTGATATCCAGCCGCTTTATGGATAGCTCCGTCGACTGAAACGAAAAAGAGGATGAATATTAGCAGCGTAAATTTTAATAAAAATTGTAATGACAAGCTACAATTTGTCATATATAAAGAGTCTACACAAGCGCGACAGTCAAGTAACTACAACTAGCCCCTAAAAATGAAAAGACAAAAAATGGAAAAAATGGCTACCCGAAACAGCCAGAATATTTTTCTTATTTAAACAAGGATAGGTTACGAAAATGCTAAGATTTATTTCTAATATTTTGTGCAAAAAATAATGAATACGTAAATAAACTTTGAAAATTTGGTTATATAAGTTAGTACGATAGCAAAAAATATACCTCGTGACCAGGAATCCTCTTTAAAAAATGTCTCCTTTGAGTTTACAATTAAAATCGAGTGGTGTAAGAGTTATATCTATCATAGGCAGCGCTCCTACGTAAAGAGCGAAGTGATTTCTATTTATTTTTTTTTTTTATTTTTCCAAGGTCATAGCGTACGGATGGAATTGTAGAAACTTTGCAGGAGGCTAATTCAATTGAAAATTGAAAGTTCTTGTGCCCTTCTTAAGAGTCCAAAGCGATTGGAGGTTAACCAGCCCCAACCACACCCTTCCTAGTTCCCTCCCGTCTTCAAAATGTTGTGATTACCATTTTGTTCAAAACAATCAAACGCACCAATAACTATGCATCCAGGGATGACGCAACCCCTCACTGTCTCTGAATCGATGGCCGTAAATTGCGTATGTTGCCCATTGTTTACATATTGGTTTTAATATTGGGAAAGTGGGGAATATTTGATCATAAATCTTCAAAAGAGTTAAAGTTATGGAGATGAAACTTTCGGGGAATGTCGAAATAAGTTTTAAAAACCACTTTATGCATTCAGGACGTCAAAAGAGGATTATCTGCGCTACCTCAGGTATGGCTTAGGGTATTTGGTTAAAACTTTCAGGGAATGTTGAGGGTGCTGTTGAATTAAATCAAAAGTCCCTATATACACCCAGGCGGTCAAAAGGGCACATCTGCAATATCAAAGGAACATTGAAGGAAATTAAGCTGAAATTTAAGCAAAAGTTCAGGAACAGCTAAGAGTATTAAGCTGAAACTTTCATAGAATGTTGAGGGGGAAGTAGAACTAAACCAATACTCATTATGTTTACCAAGGTAGTCAGAAGAACCTAGACGTAATATCTCAGGAACGGCTAGAGGCATTCAGTTGAACCTTTCAGGGTACATAGAACTTAATCAAAAGATATTGCGTACATCCAAGTTGTCAGGAGGACGTATCTCCAATAAGCGAGAAACAGCTAAGTGTTGAACTGAGGCAAAAGATACTATGTGCATTCATGAGCCCAAAAAGACATATCAGCAATATCTCAGGAATGGCTAAGAGTTTTTAGTTGAAACTCTAAAAGAAAGTTGAGGGGGATGCTGAACTATATCAAAAGTCCACTATATGCATTCAGGTGGTCAAAAGGGCGCGTCTAAAACATCGAAAGAACGGTTAATGTTATTAATTTGAAATTCTCATGCCACGTTGAATTAAATCAAAAGAAGCTATCTGCATCCAAGTTCTCAAAAGAGTATGTTTGCAATATCTCAGGAACGACTAAATGCATTAAGCTGAAATTTTTCGAAAATATTGAGGGGATGTTGAACATAATCAAAAGATATTATATGTTTCCAAGTTCTCAAAAGGGCGTACCAGCGATGTCCTAAGAACGACTAAGGGTATCCCGTTGAAACTTTCATGGAAGGTTAAGAGGAATTTTGAAATAAATCAAAAGACACTATCTGTATCCAGGTTGTCAAAAAGGCGTATCAATATCTGAGAAATGGTTAAGGCCATTAAGGTGAAAATCTCAAGGCATGTTAAGGGAGATGTTGATCTAAATCAAAAGACATTATGAGAATTCATGTTATCAAAAGGATCTATCTACACCATCTTAAGAACTACTACTACTAACAAATTACTGCAGCACTAAGCCACTTGAGGCCAACGCAGCTACCCACGATCTTCCTCCATTACAACCTTTTCAAAGCATCCCTCTTACAACCACCCAAGAAGTTCCAATTTACCTTAAATCCTCTCATACGGCCTCCTCCCATAACTCGGGGATGACCTATTTTTTGTTTGGCCGTAGATGGTTAGACGAAAAGGACCATCTTCGGCAATCTATCATCCTTAATTCTCAAACTTGTTCTAGTCATCTCAACCTTTCTCTTATTATAGTCCAAGAAAGTGGGGTAGAACAAAAAAAAAAATCATACAGCTTACTGCTTGAAATACGATTTGTTGGACGGGTACCCACAAAAATCCGTAGACAATTCCCATGGAAAACATCTGAAAATTATCCTCCTTCTCGCGGGTTTCCCACGTTTCATAACAATACTTGACCTCAGTCATCACTGGCAGGGCCGTCATATATGGGGGGGAGGAAGGGGAGACGCTCCCCCCCAGTATTTTTTGGTCACTCGGTAAAAAGAATAAGTCTTTGTTTAGTTTAATAAAGACCACGAGAATACTGGACATATCATCTACAGTGTTTTTGAACTTGATAGGTAAACACAGCAGTTTTACCGACTCCTGTCATGATTTTACAGATGGTGCCACAATTTTCCATTTAGTTAAATAAACAGCACTAAAATAGTGACATGATATGTACCGAAACCTAAGTCTCGGTTGGTAAATGCAGCGGTTTTACCGACTTGTGCAGTGATTTTACATATTGTATTTGAAACGGACATTATGCTAATTATTGAAAAAAAAACAGTCGGTAAAAATGACCAGCCAGTCGGTAAAATCTCCAGTCCCCCCCCCCCAAAAAAAAAAAAATTTGGCTAGTAACGACACTGATCACTGGTGCTTCCAATATCCTAATCTGGCTCGCAGATTTACCTTTCTCTTCTTCCAATCTTTTTTCAACTGTGAAAAAAACCACCTCAGCCTTGACTATTCTACTTTTAACATCTTCGCTGTATCCACTATCTTTACTAACAATACTAACTAGGTAAGTGAAACTATCCATTTGATCGACCTTCCCGTTACCAACATCACCTCTCAGCCTTCACGTATTCCCAGTCTAAGCGGCTTAAACTTCTTAAAATACATTTTCAAACCTATTCTTGCGCCCGGAACCCTCGAAACTTTCAAAAAAAAAATCATCTTGCGAACATTTTCAACTAGGCTCATGTTTCTTGGGACAGAATCGATCAAAGTAATCCATATAAATGGGCATAGAACGCAAGACTGCTTAACTCCTCACTCAATAATAAGCCGGTTGTTAACCTAAATTATAGCAATTATTATTAGCTTTTATTAATAGAGAGCTGTTATTGGCCTTTGAGTAACCAATGAATTAACATGCACCTCTTATTTTTTACCCATTAGGTCGAAATGTGTCGTTAATAAAATTCCTACTTTACTGCAACACAGAGAGCATAAAAACAGTTTCCTTATAATTTTCGGAGGCAGGGAGCATAATACATACCTTTCAAACCTTTATTAGCCAGCCGAATCACAGTACATCCTCTTATATCATACCAAACTGAATTTCCTGGTATTTCCCGTTAAGAAACATAAGAAAAAATAAAAACTCACCACCTCCACCTCCTCGTAGTGGTCTATTAGCAGCATTCACCACAGCATCAACTTTTAGTTTTGTTATATCACCTTTGATTAATGCCACTTTCTTCCCAAGCTCTTTTTCAGAACGAAAAATTTTAATGTCAGGAATAGAAGGAACTAAAAGAAAGAGTTCATTTGATGTACCAATGGACTATGAATTTATCGACAAAACTAAGATGCTTTACAGCAGGCATGTGCAGAAAACAGTGATCAATGTTCAGTACGAGAATAACACTGCTGCGGTTAAGGTAGGAAATGAGATTAGCAGCTGGTTTCGTATTAAATCAGGAGTTAAACAGGGTTGGGCTTTATCCCACATATTATGGATGATGTTGATGCACTTTGCCTTAAGGAGCAAAAGAAAGGGAATGGGAGAACACGGAATCAAATGGGAAGGAAAAACTTTCCTGGACTTGCTTATATTATGATGATGATTTAAGCATCCTAGATGAAAGTGTAGGCAAAATCATTGAACTTTTAGAGGTTTTGCGAGTTCAGGGTGCTAGAATAGGTTTGAAAATTAATATTGAGAAGACTAATTCGCTGAGCCTAGGAATAAGTAAAGATGAAAAGGTGAAGTTGGGTAAAAAAAATATCAGCTTGACTTACATTGGTAGTGTTATTAGTAAAGACGGTGGGAGCAGTGAAGATGTTGAAAGTATAATAGCCAAGGCTCAGGGTGATTTTTTCACGGCTGAAAAGGATTTGGAAGAATAAAAGATAAGTCAGCAAACCAAGATTAGAATATTAGAAGCTACAGTTATGACAGTGGTCAAATATGGTTCTGAACCATGGGCGCTCCCAAAAGCGGAAGAAGATTTGCTAGATATTTTCTAGAGAAATTACCTATAGATTGTTTTGGGTACTCGGCTGACTGACCTTATTTCAAACTGTAGGCTGTAAGAAAAGTGTGGTTCAATCCCACTTTAGGGCTTCAATGAGAGAACGGTTGAGATGGCTGGGGCACGTTCTGCGGATGAAGGATGACACATTGCCAAAGATTGTCCTTTTCGGCCAACCGTTTAGGGCTAAATGGAAAGCAGGTCATCCACGGTTGGGATGGGAGGATGTCATAAAGAAAGATTTAAGGTAAATTGGAACTTCTTGGGAGGGTGTAAAGAGGGGGGCTTTGGGATGGATTGGAATGGAGGATGAGCGTGCGTAACTGTGTTGGCCTCTGGCGGCTTGGTGCTGCGGTGAGTTGTTAGTAGTAGTAATAGAAGCAGGTGCAGGGAACTGCATTTCGAGCTGGGGGCATAGTCGGGAAAAATATAGAGAAGAAGCAGGAGGATTACACTAAAAACAAAGAAAATAGAGGTAGTCTTGAGTTGTTCTGCTGCTTCAAGCACATTTTAACTACAAAGAAAAGTATCAATAAATTTACCAAAACTTATATTTTGCTTTTATGAAAACATTGCCTATATAGCTTGTTCACATAAAATAAGACATCCGCACAATTATTATATGTATCCAGCCTCGTATTGTAGTGTACCAAATTACCAGAACATTGGATCCTCCTTAAAAAGCTGGTAAATTTACATTAAACTTTCTGTCAGGTTGAGACCTCCCACTCCCCCAACAAATTTTCTAATACCCTATAGCAAAAATTGTGTCTATCTACCACAAAGTACAGCAGCTGGTACAATAACTATTCTAGCATAATTAGTAACTATTCTGGCATGATTAGTCGCGTTTTTTTTGTTTCTTTTTTGTATGGCTAACTATCAAGGCTTTTAAAAAGTAATTCAGGGGCGGATCCAGAGAAGAAGGCATCCCAAATTTTGTACAATCTTCACTCGCATTTATACGAGTCTGTCACGCATTAAACAAATTTCCTCAAAATTCTAGCCTACGACAAGGCATTGTAAGATAGTTTTCAGATGAACACAAAGTACAAACATTTTTCCGTACAACCACTAAATAAATTGAAATTAAAAAAAAAGATTCCCATTATTAAAATGGGAATCTTTACCCCCCCCCCCTTCCCTCCTACAGCCTGTTCGACAAAAAAAAATATTGTCATGATTCTACATCACAAAAATGCATAGTAAAGATTGTTTTTACAAAAATCCTAGCAGCCTCCCCCCTTCAAAATTTAACTGCATCCGCCTCTAGTGTTAATGGTGTTAAAGCTAATTTCATTCTACCCTAAATTCAATAAACAGGAAAGTCAAGAGCAATGTTAAAATTGAATGTAAAATCCTGGTAGATATATTTTGCAAATCCGTATGGACAGGCGATACATAAGGCGGGGGGCTTTACGTTTAAAAGAATATGGAATTTTCAACGCCAGACAACACCCTTTTTTCTTACCTTTCTAGACCTTCTTTCATTTATGTAAACTATAATGCGAAATATTTGCCAGTTTACAAGTTATCTTGAGTCATTTATCTTGTTATCAAGTTATCTTGAAGTATGTATCATTTACCTACTATTATGCTGCAATTATGTAGAAAACCCATACATAGCATTACCCTAAGATGTTTTGGGGTTTTGAATATTCTATGACTTTCTATAAATAGCTTCTATTTACATTAAAACAAAACATATTTTTGAATCCAAATGTTTATTTTTTGGACATTTTAGTAAAGCTTTCTCAAAAGTCTCCCAGAAGGGGGTAGAGGACTATATTATTCCTGTTTTTTCTGGGATACTCTTACGTGAGTAGCCTACTAACCCTGATATATTTTTTCTCTAATAGATCCCACAAGAATCGAAATTGTTCCCTATTCTATATTTAAGTGAATTTAAGTCACCCCGTAGACCCGAGGATTTTTAAATGTAAGAGGGAGGGAGGTAAATATACGTAATAGTGCATTTTTAGGCCAGTTCCCATGAGTGCAGCTCTTTCTGACTCGTTCCAAAGAGCGAGCAGTGTCCCCCTCCCCCTTTGGACGGATAATAGAGCAGATTAAACACTGTGATTAAAATTTCTAATTTATTTATTTACAGCCACTCCAATACCACCCCTGAAAACTTTTTTTTTAAGGAGTGCTTACTTCGAATTCACGAGAGGCTACCTGATTAGTTCATTCAGTCCATTCCTTCTTAAATACAAACTTGAAAAAAATTACAAAAAAAAAGATGTCTATCTGTCCAGAAGGGGAAATATGCCATCTAATTTCCACTATATGTAAACTAAATTAAAAAGTATTCAATTTCAGATGATAAATATGGGCCAATTTACACAGCTGGACAGCGCAGTTGTACTTGACAGCTAGGCGTTGCTTGTTTGAATCTTAAGCTAGGTTTTGACAGAAGTTGAAATGCACTTTGGCAGCCAAGTGTAATGTTGTCCAATGAATACTGTAACATAACTTGTTTATTTTTGCTTGAAAAAATTCACTGTCTTGTGGCAGAACATTTATGTTAGAACAGTTATGTTGTCTTACTTATTTCTATATGCTATAGGGCATGCTAGGAATTATTTTCATTTCTTTTTTCTAGCTGATACATGAACTAACAAATGATTTAAGCAGTCTTTATTGTTGTTGAGAATACTTTCACGAACACGTTAAAAGAAGTCCCTGAAAATGACAAAGAAAGTTTTAATGTTTAAAGATTCCTATGATTTATGAAAAAAGATACAACTTCCCTTGTTAGTGCACTTATAGCCAGTATAGCAAAAAATCTAAAAATTTCATACAGATGGAGCTTAAATAACAATACGTCTATTAAAGTGGAGACATTTTATTCATTTTTTTAAAATGTAGTTGTGTTAGCTAAATGTATATTATAGCCTAACACAATTACATTTGATATATATTATACTTTATTTAGTTTACAGTCACTGTACAGCTAAATATCCAAAATTTTATAAATAGATGGAATTCAAATATTAATAACAATGCGTTGCTTAAATTCGTACCATTTTAATTATTTTTTCTAAATGTAACTGTGCTATATATAATACATCATTTAGCATATATAGTGTGTTTAGCTGCACATAATTAAGCCTTTCAGCATTTTTGCAGTCATATTTTATTTCTACAAAGAATTCATTCGTTTCTTTCTATTTTAACAAGTATATTAAATAATTACACAAAAACTATACACAGTAACCCAATGCAAAATTACCATTACTCAAAATCTTCTCCTTGTTTTGTTGGAAATAAACAGCCCAAGATTTCAAAGGCTTCCAAGCATTCCCACAAAGAATCATTGGTGTGTCAGCCATGTTTGCTGTACTTTTCTGTAAATTAAAATTGTTTGTAACATTTTTTGAATTGATAATAGATTCAATTAAAACAGTTGCAGTTTATTGTGTTGTCATAATGACCACAGATCAGACCCTTAAAATCCATACTCAGCAGCCCAAAAGGGGAAAAGGTATATGCGGCATTATAGAAAAGATACTAGCATCCTTGGGGCTTTCAAGAAAGTGGTCGAAGCACAACCTTTAAAAACAGTGGGAATTGGGGTGAATCAGTTGTTTAACACAATAAATATTTCTAAATATTAAATATATAGGTCCAAATATTTTCATCCTTGAGGGGGAAAGAGTCAAAGGATCTTTGCTTGGGGGGGGGATATAGAAAAGCTACATTTTTAGGTCACAGTTTTTCCTTTTTCCCACTAGAGAGGTCCATTTGAAATTTTTTTAGGGAGGAGCTAGATGGCCTGCAGGGGCAGGAGTTAGATCTTTGGCTTAAAGGGCGAGGTATTGACTAGGGGGCAAACCCATTCATAAACGTAATCATTTCTGTTCGTTTTAAGTTTTGATGTTGCTCCTTACTTTCAGTTGAAAGACTTTTTTTCTTATTTAATTTCTGATCGTTTTTTAAATAATGCTGGGAAATTCGGTGCCCCCTTCATAACAATGTCCCTTCCCCCATAAAAAGTAACTCCATGGAAAGAACCTCCCACATAACCCCCGACCCTTCACTTTGGTTGTAAATATAGAGGGAAATAACTTTTCAGTTATTGTAAATAAAGTGAAATTATTTGCTTCAGAATCGGCTGTAGAGTCTAAATGGTCTAAAGACAATTCTAGTCTGAACAGGACAAGCTTAACAGGAAAAACTTAACGTCGATATTCACAATATCATAATCTCCTCTTTAAGCCAAAGATCTAACCCCTGCATACAAATAAGATAGCATACATTATTGATTAAAGGGTCTTAAATTCATAGTAAAAAAAAAAAAAAAAAAAAAAGAAATGTGAATGATTCCTAGGTCATTCTATTCAATAGGCTACCTAATTAGAAACTAAGATAATCAGTATTTTCGATTGTCATGAAAATCTAGCTACATCTAAGCCTAAAAAATGATGCCTACGAGCAGTATTCATTCATGTGCACAATGTTTGAAACATCAAGGAGCAAGCCATCATACTAATAAAACAAATTTATACGTTTAATGTATCTGAGAAATATTGCAAGGGTTTTACAATATCTTATAGCATTACCATCACTACCAGAAGTACATTTGCACTATTTTAGTACTCTTTTTTCAAAATAAGTGACTTTACCGCCTTATCCATCTCTCTATTGCTAAACTTTGAGATGCAATGCATTGTGTTTCTGGCCTTCTTCCGTAACAAAAACAGCAGAAAACTTATGGGGTTTTGTGATTCGGCCCATTTGAAACCTAAAAATCATTTCGTGAGTCAAAATGTCACCTAATTTCTCAGAGATAAAGAACCCATGAGTGGATTTTCCAAGCACCACAGGGAACTCTGAAGAAATTTCGAGTTTTAATTTATAGAGGACCTTAAATGTGCTGATAGCTCAAAAAGCTAATGAGAGGCTAGTTTATAACAAAGTAAAAATACAGATTTTTACAAGTTTATCTTAGTATTTCTATGATTTCAAAGAAGGTAGGGGGCTGGCTTTTAGTTTTATGTCATTTATTCTGATCTCTTATCCAGCCTTTACAAGTTATGGCAGAGTCATTCAACCAATTCTAAATAATTCGGTCACACAAACTAAAACATTTCTAATGGGCGAGATAGGGTGGTTCTTCAAGGCACCACAGCCTTTTAAAATAACTTTTACAAAGCAAAAGTCATTAGATCATGTTCTTCGACAAACAGATTACTAAAACCATCACCAATGATCATGCTGCAGACTCCTATCTGCAAAAAGTGCAGTATGTTTCTTCTTATTTTCAAGTACTTTTTTGTTTGGTATGACTTAACGTTTGTTTAAAGTACCAAAAATAACAAAGTAAAAGAATTCCCTACTTTTAAATTTATCTTAAGTCTATTCATATCTGAAAGCATCGATTTTTTAAGCGTTTCCTTTTGGTTATTTCAAAATAATGCAGATTTTAGGGCAGTGCCATATTTTCGTCAGTGTTCTTAAATTAACCAAAAAAATAAATAAGCACAACGAATTTACTGACTTTGGTAATGCATTATATCCATAAAAACTCAAACATTAACAATCTCTTGGTTCCCAAAGGCACCTGCACCTTCTTAAGCTGTTTATTACCTAATTTATTTAGCTTATTCCCCCCCCCACATACACACTTTTCTCTTTTTTAAATAGACACCCACTACAACCAAAATCGCATGACTAAAAATGGAGATATTTTTTCAATAAAAATGAAGTTTAATTCTTCCTAATTTTTAAAGATAAGATGTTTATTTCAAAAAATGACTATCACAAGCCACAAGGGCCGAATCCGCATTTCGGAGTCATAAAAAAAAATATAATAAAAATAGCACAACCACTAAAAAACTGGCTAAATAATGCCAAAAACAACAATATCAGAAAGGCAAAGCCATTCATTAGTAAAAAAAAAGCGTCAAATGTAAGAAATTAAAAAGGTAAAAACTAAAACAAAACCAAAGAAAAGATTGAGATAAAAATAGCGTTAAAAAAGTTTAAAAGAGAACGTATAAACAAGGGGGAGGGATCAAAAGAAACAAACGGACACAAACTTGGGTATCACCAGAAAAAAAAAAAAAAAAAAAAAAAAAAAAAAAAAAAAAAAAAAAAAACTAGTGGTTTATTTGATCAGTAATGAAGGGGACAAAGGTTTTTTTCATACCTGGAGGTTAAGCAACGGATGGGGGACAAGATAGGGGCGGGTTCAGAAACAGTACGTGGCAGGCGGTGTCTGGATGGGGAGTGCCTTTTGGGGAAAATATTTTCCGTGCGAGGGTTTATTATTGCATTTTTTGCAAAACGGAGGCACATCATTCCTCTCCTGTGCTCAAGAGTTTCCAGCTTGGCCTTTTTTAGAAGGAGTGAATATGGTACCATAGCTTCTTTAAAAATTATTCTTAGGGCTATTTTTGGAATAGATTCAATTTTTTCTGATTCATCACGGGAGACGCCAGGATGCGAAACTGGACAAGCATATTCAAGATGCGGGCGGACGAAGGAAGTATAGATCCTTAAAGAATGGGATGGGGGGACGTTAAATTTATTCAAGAGCTTAAGGAGAGACATGGACGTATTAGCTCTATCAACAATATCTTTAACATGGATATCCCACTTTAAATTAGACGAAATTGTAACAGCAAGTAATTTAAAGAAAGACACAGAAAAATCTGGGGGAATAGGGTTGAGGAAAAGGGGTGAGGTTTTGAGGAAACAAATTGGCATTATCTTAGATTTAGAGGGGTTTACTCTCATGTTTAACTCCGCAGCGTCATCTGCCATATCACTGAAAATACTCATAGGGTTACTTACTAAGTTTCGGTAGCAGGCTTCAACTACCGTTAGGTCATTCACAAATTTCCATCTGTCGGGAAATTCCTTTGCGATACTGTTTATCATGACAGAAAAAAGGAGGGGACTGGAATAATGATTTTGATATTCTACTACTTGTGATCTATTTGCTAAAAAGAAGCCAACCAATTTAACCAGGAAAGAATCAATACTGAAATTAGTTACAAGTTTCTGAACTAAAATATTGTGGTTAACAAGGTCAAATGCTTTTTGAAGGTCAACGGAAATTAAATTTAGCCAGCAATTAGGTTTTTCAATAATTTTCCCAACTGAGTCAATAAGAAAAACAAGGTAATGGGAAGTAGACGTGGATTCGATGTTCACGAATTGTCTCAGCAAGTAGGACGTAGGATTTTCTCCTTTAGCCAATCTCCGAGGAATCCTTCATATAGCTTAGAGAAAATGGGAGTGAGTGAAATAGGACCAATACCTTCAAAACCAGGTTTTCCGTCTTTCATTTTCAAGGGGGTTATGAAACCCTGTTTCCAAATTTGTGGCTATTGGCCAGACTTAGTAATCTCATTAAAAATAACAGACAAGGGCTTTGAGAGAAAGTGACTGAAAGCACTAATAAGAGGAAACGGTATATCTAAAGGGCAGACACTTGTTTTTCGTAGTTTCCCAAATCTTCTTTCGATCTCAGATGGAGATATGGAGGGGAAAACAGGGGGGAGAACATCAGTAGGTAATTGATAAGACAATGTTGGAAGCCTCTGGATATAAGGTTGTGTAAGTTTGCACTTAACCAAGCCACCCAATCACAGCTCCTTCTCAATGTCCTTGGTACTATGAGGACAGTGACTTGCTATTTAATTCCTAAATACAGGCAACCATGTTTCTTTTTGCATATTCTTTTTACTTTTAACTTTACACCAATGCAAAAGTCTAGTGTGAAAAATATAAATAAAATAAAAAATGTCAGGGGCATTCTTTCTTCTGTAAACCATTTCTTTCTTCTTCTTTCTTTTTTGCTCAGCATTATCAGAGGTTCTACTAATACTTACTTTTGTTCTTTTAAACAGATTTAAGCATTGTTCTATGAATAAAAACCTAGAGAACTGTTATAGCAGCACAATCAAATTGTGAAAGTGCCCCCCCCCCCCTATTAGGATAGGCTAATAAAAAAAAAGTCCCTTTATATATAATTCAAATTTGGTTTGCAGCTTAAGATTTTAGAATGCATGACTGCGAGTGAAAAAAGTAAAAACAATATCAAACTGTTTTTATTATGGTGAGAACAGATCATTTCCGCCAACCATTCATTGTTTAAATGAGAATGGTCTATAATTAAATTCAGAAGATAAACGTATTTTTAAACACCTTTAGGCGAGTAGGAGATAAATGTAATAGGGATCTATGGTTGCTATGTATGCGAGAAATTATTTTTTGGAGTGATGATTTTTGTGAGGAGTTGGGTCATTTTTGTTCCTGCATTATGCTGGTTTGGTAGGAAATATGCTATCTTTGAAAAGGGGAACTCTTCTTAACAATAGCTCTTCTAATCTAGATCAGATTTTTTACCATAGCGTCAAATTGTGATAACCAGCAATACTACCATACTTTGACTAAACATGACAACACCCTAAGTGAGAAAATATTTATCTAAGAGAATAGCCTAATATACAAAAGCATGTTTCCTATGTGAATGTAGACCAAATTATGCCTTAGTTAACTGAATTAAAGCACGTCGCAGTGAAAGAACAACATGATGCAGTGTGTAGAGAAGAACTAAGTCCTTAAAACAGGAATAGCATGGAGGAAAATGAAATATAAATACATGGCAACTGGGTGGAATATGATTTAATACTGTGAAAAGAAGAACTGTAATCTATTCAGCAAACCCCTAAAAGCCAAATTAGAATTAGTTCTCCTACATACTGATGTGCATTTAGAAATGGTTCCAATACACATGAGAACAAAAGCATGGAATGTTTTAATTTGATGCATCTATCGTGCCCCCAGTGATGATCCCAAAGAGAAGAAAACCTTCTTGCAGATGCGAGGAGAGCAGTTTGATGAACTTTACTCAGACGATCAAACGAAGATCTTTATAGCAAGACTTCAACTTACCTGACGTTAAGAGCACAGATAATGAGATGCAGAATCATGAACTTCTTGAAACCCTAAAAAAAAACAACCTTTTTATCAGGCTCATAAGGGAACCAGCTTTTTATAGATATTACCAGTTGGAAGATCTTGGTCTATTCCTGAAAAATTAACCAGAAACAATAAATAGCCTTTCAATAGAAATACAAAAAAGTGTTAATGTAATTAGAAGTCCGATAAAGTTATGGGAGCATTTCAACACCCAATCATCTAGTTATATTGAAGTACCTTAACATGTCAAACCCAAATGAGAAAACAAAAGCCTCAGCAAAGCCATAGAGAAGGCAGAAATTGAGCTCAGTATATTTAATACAGTCATCTCTAGAATTAAAACAAAATGGCTTTAGCTCTAGTAAATTATTATGCTTAGCCATGAAGTTTAGCAAATCATAAGTTTTGAATGTCCTCTAAGAAGATAAAACCTATAAGCCTCCTGACTCTGATGGACAACTTAGAAGCTAAGTGGGTTAAAATAGGGGCAGAAGAAATAGCAAAGCCACTTCCCCATTTATTTAAGACTTCAATAACAGAAGGGATAGTGTCAATCTTTTAGTAGGACACAAGTAGTGCTAATCTTTAAAAAAACGTGATAAAAGTACCCCATCAAACTACAGACCAGTTAGCCTTTTGTCCTAAATTAACAAACTTATGGATTACTGAAGGAAAGCTGCTCATTCCAATAGAATGTTGATTCCTCCTGAAAAGCAGCTGTGCAAACCGGCTTCTAGAAAACACTAGATGATCGTAGAAAAGCTGAAGAAAACAGATAACTGTTCTCCAAGTCCCAATTGACACAGAAAGAGCATTTGACCAAACACAAAGACTATAAGCCCATGGCGTCCATGAAAGAACACTTACCTGAATACTATCTTTTCTCAAGAATAATAGCCAAAAAATTAGGGATCTCAGTCTTCAAGTCAATTGGTGCCAAGGAGAGTAGTCTAAAGCAGAGTAGTCTAAGACATATATTAAACTCTGAGCAGAAATTGGCTTTGAAACTTCATTGGGATGCAGAAAGTTAACACTTTCAACAACTGCAAAAATCTCTACCAAGTGTTTGCTTAAGGAGATATCTTGCAGCTGCAGAATAATGCTTCGGAATACGCTGCATTAAAAAGCGTTTTGGAAGTTCATCTACTGACTTGAGACAGTCGACAATCTTGTCAGTCACAACTGTCTGTAGCAGTGGCACTAAGTTCTTTTCATCTTTGAATGGCTGAAGCGTTAGTTCATCCCTATGCTCTTTGGTTGCTTTGGCTTTTAAAACTCATTCAGCCAATGTCAAAACCAGGAGCTTCAGCTCTGCAGAGTTCATGCACTAGGGGCTCTTCCTGTTGAAACTTTTTGGTGAAACCTATGAAAAGGTTGGAACTATCAAGAAAAAAACTGACACGCTGCTTTCATGGTCAGTTATTTGACCAGCTGGATGATCTCTTTGTGCGCATTTGATTTCTTAAGACTAAGGTTTTTCTTTGGAACATAGACAACATATTACTCAGACAGAGCTGGCATCTGTTACCTTACCCTCAAAGTGGCAGATCCTATTGTTGAATATCTGGTGGGTATGTCTTTCAAAAACCAGGACTTAAGAACGCCAGTTTTCTCTGGAATCTTCCCTTAGTCTTCTTGTCTAGCCAACCAGCCACCAAAAAAGGAATACCCTTTGATGATCAGATTGGAACAATTTTCGTCAATTTCCTGCTAACCCTTCCAAAAACCGGTGGATACTAAATGTATCTTGCAGGTACCAATATAAAGGAGACCTTTACTACCTGTCAATTCACTTTTTTCACTGTCAATCAGTCAGAGAAGTTTTTGTTCATGTTTGGACCATTACAAATTAATGCTACTTTAGAGATAGATAAACCACTTTTATCAATCGTTCTACCTAATTCTGACTTCAGCTGTGGCATGTCCAATATACGCAGTTTTCAGATGTCTTTCTGCCACTCGTTTCATCTTTTTGGACCAGAATCGGATCCTCATTTAAAGCTCTTTCTCACTATATTAATTAGTGGTTTGGTTAAACTCAACAGCATAATAACTGTTGCCATAGGCGTAGAGTTTCGATTTCTCCGGGGAGGGGGGGCAGCCCTTGTACCAAAAACAAAGCAGCATAAAAGCTGTGTTTGCCTTAGGGAAGATGTGGGTCAGATGGGACGCGTATTTTGACATGTTGTTTTATCTCGTAAGTCTCTTAGATTCACAACAGAGTTCTGGGTTACAAACGTGGAAGTTTTTTTTTTATCGGAGATGAGGTAAAGAAAAATGTTGTTTGTGTCTGAACAAAAATCCGAAGTACAACATAGAGACTCCTCGAGCAAGAATGAAAGCAAAAGTTTAAAATTTTAACACTGTATTAAAGGCTTCTTTGACCTTCTTCTGAAAATAGCTAGATGCTTTTAGCACAAAATTATAATTACTATATGAATAACATCTCGCCGTTAATTTGCGAAATATTTCTGTTTAGACAAAACCTGTCCCAAGGTGCCAAAATTTCCCCTCGACTTCAAGCCGTGAATAATTGGTACTCACCAATGCTACGGGTCGATCGAATACAAAGAGTTCCTTCATTTCTAAGTTCTAATGCATGCTACATCTAATGGGATAGTGAAAACGTATTCATTCGAACTTGAGCTCGCTTGATGAACTCGTCTGTGAGTTTGTTGAAGTCTACTCTTTCTAGGACTTCCCTGTGCACTGACAAAACAGCTAAATGATTCAGTCTTTCCTGGGTCATGGTTGACCAAAGATATGTTTTTAGCCTTCAAAGGCCTAAAAATGATCTTTCCGAAGTACCGTTTGAAACTGGCATAAACAACACTATCCTAATTAACTTCACGATCTGGTGAGCAACTTTGGCAAGGGAATCATTTTCTTTCAGAAAAATGACAACAGCATCAAATTTCTAGATCTCCTTTTTGTTCGCTTTAGCTTGATCAAGGAGTATGTCTCGGTGCAGCTGCAACTGGGCGTAGTCCTCAAAATCGTCTTTATAGAAGTTTTGCACGTGCGAAACGTCAGATACACTTATGTTGAACTCTTCTACTTTAGAGAGATGTTGATTTGTTTGGCTTGGTTCAAATCTTGTAGTCAAGCCCATCAGTATGCATTTGATAGCTTCATAGAAAACATGGCGATAAGTATCTTCAGGCTTAGACGGATGGTAATGAGCACTGCTTCCATCAAAACGACTAGGAACTTTGCGTTTTCTCGGGAGCTTTGGTTCATTAAGACTCAGAATGTTTGCACATGAGACAGCTGCCTCCCATAGCAGTTTAAAGCGATGTTCATTCCTCATACCTTTCAAGACCTTACGGAGGCAATCAATTATTTCCTCTGCCTCTCTGAAGTGGAGCTGCGCTCTTTGAAGTGCAGTATTGGAGTCTTCTACTGCAGTAAAGATAATGCGAAGAATTTCTAGCTTGAAGAATGTATCAAAGTTGGTAAAGGTCTCAAGAAATCCATCAGCTTCGGCTGTCTGTTTACGGTTTTCTGGGTGATTGCTGAAGTCCTCAAGCCAGTGGATTATTTCGGAGTAATTGCTAGTGATTGCAGTGACAGAGGGCTTTATTAAGATCCACCTAGTTGGACAGAATGGTCAGTGTGCCACTCCTTCATCCAGCTTTACGCAGTTGAAACTTGACAACCTTTTTGGGGAACCTCTAACAAAAGCGATAAATCTCTGAACCATGTTCATAACATTCCTCTTATTGATGTTAGTTTCCACCGCATCCTGAGCAACCAGGTTCAGACTGTGAGCACGGCAATGTACATATAAGGCTCTTCCCTCCTGAGCCTTCACCAGAGACTGTAGACCCCTTTCGCTCCCAGGCATGTTGGCAGCGCCGTCGTAGCATTGTCCACGACAATTTTGTAACGAAAGACCGAAACGACAAATGACATCCAATAAGCACTTAAATAGTGTTTCACTATTTGTGTTTTCAGTTACATAAAATTCAAAAAACGTTTCGCTTATGTCGAGGTTGTCATCAACAGTTCTAAGACAAACGGAAATCTGTTCTTTACAGGAAACACTAGCGGTTTCGCCAAGCATCACTCCAAAATACTTGTACTTTTTCCCTTGATCTATGAAGATTCTAAGCGTAGAATGGCACATATCCTCTAATATTTTATTTTGAAGGTCAGGTGACAACCACTTGTACTTTCCTGGTCTGACAAGCCACTTTCCTAAAACTGGAACATCATTTGCCCTTAGTTCAAGAAGGCGTTGGAAGTTCGAAGACTCTTCTTGCTTACCTCTTATAGGTTTTCCTTGTGAGGCAAGGTACTTCAAAGAAGAGACTATGAGCTTCAGAGCTTTGCGAAAGTCATGCGATTCTTGCTTGTGTTGTGCACTTAGCTGTTGACTCACGTCATTACCACGGTATGAAGTGTCTTTGGTTGCGATAGCTGCTTTGTGAAATCCCGAAGTTTCGAGCGACTTAAAGCGATCGAGCGCCCTTTTCCAGTTGCTGAACCCTTTCATTACGAATGTGTCAAAGGAGTCTTTATCGCGAGAAGTCTTTGGAATGGACATTTTCATATTCACTGCTTCTGTGCAGACTGTACACACAGCACCGTTCTTAGTCGTGTTGAGTCGTAACCATTATTACTTTTCAGTCCAGCTAGCTTGAAATGTTCTGCCCTTAATAGTACTATTATTACCGACATCGCTGACACTGATAGTATCAGCTACACTAGATGCATTGCTACTACTAGGGCTACCATGGTCATTTGCTTTCTCATTTATATCACTAGTTCGAACATTACCACTAAAACTACAAGTGCTCGGTTGTTCGTTTATCTGTCCTGTTTTGGTACCAACATCTGAGTTCCCATCTGAAAACTCGGTTCTGTCATTAGAGTTCTTAGCAAAAAAAATAGTGTTCTAATCTTTTTATTGTTAAAGTTTTCACCTCTGCTTCTTTCACTACAGTCTGTTCAAGTTCAAAATGATCATTGAGCACTGACGGTTTCACCAGCGGATCCTACCCTTCATTTTCATTTTCGTTCACTTTCCAGGAAAAGGGGGCTCATGCCAAATCAAGATTAAATTTGAAGCCTAAGTATGGTAGTAACTTTCAAAATCGACAGGTTCTTTTTCTGCTCGCCAGGAAGGAAAAGAAACTGATTTGGATAATCAGTCAAAACAATCAGTCTTAAGAATGAGAAGATAACTGTGAAGTCTGCTTGTTCTAATAATCTGAACGTTACAGGGCAGAATTCGAAATTTCTTGGGGAGGCTGAGCCCCACCGGGCTTCACCCGGGGGGGGGGGGCCTTGGACCCCTGCCCCCCCGTACTCTACGCCTATGACTGTTGCCAAATTCATCAAGGGTCATCTTCTGAAAATGGGGCCCAGGAGCTTTGGTTAGAAAATAAGCAAACTTAGTTTGCTCAAAGAAGAAGTTTTTGATCACTGTATCTCTGAACATTCTTCCAAATACATCTGCTATTCTGTCTGCGGATTTCCCAGAATAGTCAGACTAAATAATCTTAAGAGCCCATGTAATATATGCAACTGTTGTTTCATCCCGCACTAGATAAGCACCTAAGTGCGTGGGCATTTTGCCAGTTCACCTCTCTCCATGGAAGATACTACCAAGAGATGAAGCTGATTTTGTGTTAGCTTTATGGTAACATTCTTCTTACGTTCAGCAGATATGGCGAACTGCAGTAAAGCCTAGGAGCCCTTATGGCAGACAAGTGATGGATTGAGGATAGAACAGTAGAAAGAGAACAAATCTCCCAGGATGGCTCTACACCACTCTTTTGTACGGTGTCCCATCACATCTTTCTCTTCAAACCAAGTCTCCTTGAATTTGTACTTTCCCATTCTTATTCAAACTGAAACTTCAAACCCTAAACCTAAAAAAAAAGAAGATAGTAAAAAATACATAGGCCATTACCAGAAATGAATTCAAATTAAAAAGGGCGCTAGGGAGTAGTCTATAGTTCAAAAAATGTATGGAAGCTCAAAATTGTGCAAGAAACCTGATTAACACTGCCTCCTTTGTATTTTGTGCTTGGATCTATTCTCTTATTATTTTTTTTTCTCTGTATGTAACAGTGACACCTGGAAAAGTTTTCTAAGTAATTAACCAACCCAATCAAACACTGCTGTCTCCTTGCCTATTGACTCCAGAGGCAAAGGGGATCACACTAGTAACGACTAGTCTGTTTGCAATATCCAGACATTTACGTTGTAGGCTATGTAACAACAAGTTGTGTCTTTCTTAGACAAGCCAAAACAGGTTCCAAGGATCTCAATCAAAACAAAAATACAGAAAACCATATACTCACAGGTATTAGTAACCTTCAGGATACAGAACTTTAAACCAAAGCAAGAAAAGAAACTTTAAGAACCTTTATCAATCTAAGGGACCAATAGGAATCTTTACTCAATTTAAGGGACTTAGTGGCAGCCCTGTACTCACAAAATAAATCTTCCAACACATCCAAAGTGTCACAAACTTTTTCAATCTTCTCTATACCTTTTCCTGTAATTCTATCAGGATTTAGCACATTCTAAGAATATTCTGCACATCTCTCTTTGACTCTTTCAGTCTCACTAAATGCAACTCCATTCTTATCTCTAACCAGGACAGGTTCAAATTGAGTATTCCATCTCAATTTATTATCATGGCAGCCAGGGGCGTCCCAAAGGGGGAGGGGGGGGGGGGGGGGGTACGCTGCACCTCCAAATTTTTTGGCATTCGGTAAAATTTTTGCCAAAGGCAAAAATTTCGGCAGAACTTTTGCAAAATAAGCTGAAATTTAGCAAAATTCTTGATTTCTGCAGAATATTTGGCATAAATCAGGTAGCAATTCAGTAAAATTTACGAAGAACCCCCCCCCCCCCCAATAAAATGAGCCTCAGGACGCCCCTGATGGCAGCACTATATCTTAAAATTATACCATATGGCTCCATCTCCCAGATCTTTAGCAATTTTATCCATGGTCTCCAGTTCACACTTTATTAACTTACATTTTGATTGCTTACCACCTTCTTTACATTTCTCTTATTTTCATTTGATCAGTCATTCAAATAATTCTTGTACAAGCCTCTGCTCCTCTCTATTAAAAATAGAGCATTTTCCTTAATATTCTTAGCTGTATTTCTAACTAAGACACCACCAGCAAGTTCACTGGCTATTTTTCTACAATTATTCCATCCATCTTCTACATTGTCAAATTTTAAACTTTCCAGTTTAGTATTAAACTGCTCTGTGAAGGTTTTCCTCAACTTCTCATCCTGGAATCTACCAACATCATAGCTTCCTAGAAGGTAGGTACCCTTCTTAAATTTTAGAACTAAATTAACCCTGGAAACTACTAGATGTTGATCTTTATTTTTAACATCAATAACAGCATTCCTATATACCCTAATATATTGTGTCAATTCTGATGGTCTTCAGCTTCAGTTCAACTTATGGCTAGTTTGATGACCAAATATTGTATTGGTTACAACTAGATTGTTATACCAACAAAATCTCAACAGCTTGTTTTCATTACTGTTTTCTTTTCCTATACCAAAATTACCAAGGCTAAGATACTATCTATCTTTATTTCTACCAGCCTGGGAAATAAAATCTCCTAATAAAAATACTATATTTCTCCCTGGAACCTAGTCAAATTGTCCCTGTAGCTGTTTGTAAAATTCATCTGAGTCACTACTATCCCCCTCAGTCAGTTCTGTAGGGGCATATACTACCATGACTGATATCCTTACACCATAGTGATAACCTTCCTCCTGATACCTTAGTCATAAAACAAGAAACCAGTATTCTATGATGAATTCCCTTCAAAGCTAAACCAGACTTAACTTTTTCCTCTTTATTTGCAGGCTGACCAATGATCTACATTGTGTAGGTACCAGCCTTTTCATTTTCTGCCTTCAGCCAGGAGTGCAATGCTTTCTGTAAACAAGACTTAGCATCTTCCTCATTCATCATGAGCCCTACTCCCTGCCTACATACACTATCCTTCCAGCCTGAGTAAAAAAATTCTATATAACCTAATTTCATGTTTCTTGCCCCTGGGGACATGAGTTTCTGAGCCTCCAAATAAGTCAACTCCTAATACTAATGATCATCATTAAAGTTAATAGCCTGTAAAGGAAGTTTGAAAAAACAGACTTTCAGAGAGACCTTGGAATACTTTCTAATATAAAACTCAAATTTTATGTATATTTGTCAAAAGCTGTTCCAAAAGCAAATGAACTTATAAGACTGATATGTTGATCATTTGAGTACATGGAAAGCAGGCCATTTGTATTACTGTTCAAATCAATACTGGATAAAATTCTAGACAGATAAATTTCTATCTTGGAAAACAGTTAGGTTAGGAAAATACAGCTTTTGGTAATGAATCCAGGGCAAAAAAAAAACACTCTGGGAAGATATTATCTAGCTACTATATTGACTCTCTTCAGATTACTAAGTTTTAGAAATGTGTCTACTTCACAGGTTTATACTTATTGAAACTGTGACAAAACAACATTAAACCTTAATTTTCAGTTTCTTTTTCTCTGGTTTTAGTTCTGAAAATACAATTCTGGTTATTTTGGTAAAATTTTAAGCTACATCAGTTGTTTTTTTTTTTTTTTACAAATTTAGGAAATGTATTTGCTGATCTTTGAAACCTCATAAATTGAGATTTAGCAAAGTTGTGAGACTGAAAATACATTTCTTTTACCTAATCTCAGCATAAGATCTATTTTGAAAGGTTTTACTTTTATAAGTAAACCAGTATTGATTCAGAGTTCAATGAGGTAACACCTAGCATGTATTGGATATTATTGCCTGTCTGGATTCTATTCAGTGAGGTCATAATTTATTCCAAGTGAGTTATTGACCTGAGTTAACTTTAAGAGAATTATAAATTGGAATCTAATTTGCTTTGAACTTGACCTATATTTCAATATTCATTAATTCAATGATTTTTCTTGAATTAATACAGCAACTGTTTAAATTGTGTGGCAATTGCAATAGCCAAGACAAGAACTGACAAAACACCTGAACTTGTATATTCTCTGGTGCTGAATTTTATTCAAATCAATTTACTAAGCAAAAATTAGGAGGATATTATCAAAAGACATGGCATGGAGTTTTTTGACATGAACATAGTCCAAAGAAGTTAAAAGTTTATTGTGGCAAACAAGTGCATCTGAATTGGATTGCCCAGTGCATAAGAGAACAATGCACTTTCTAGACAGTTTAGTGACATTATTGCCCTGTTAAGATCTCTTGACAGTAGCAACACTTTTGTACCTATTTACGTAATAAAGCAACCTACCATGGTACCATGTCTCCCTGCCACTGCTTATACTTCTTTACTCTCTAAGTTTAATGAGCTGCAACAAGTGGTTATTGAAATGTCAGGGAAACTTGAGAATTATCAGTTGAATTTTCCTGAACTACCCAAACCTACCCCAGCAATTGAGACTCATGCAAGAGCTATTGTCTATAAAGTGCCTTCAGAGCTGTCTGATCCAATTAAATGCAAAACTGTACTTGATGAAATGGCTGGGTATGAATAGATTAGTAGCATGAAACTTGTTAATGACAGAATGTATGTCAATATTGATAAATCTGCAACTGAAGATTTTTGTACACCTGTTCAGAACTTTATTGCCAGAGCAACAGTTAAAGTACAATCCAAGGGCTTTTTTGGGATTCTCTGAGGTTTTCCAGTTGATGTTGACCTTTCAGTTATTAATAGACTGCAAGGTATAAAAAGTGCAAAGTGATTGGGCCAGACTATGTCAGTCAAGCTTGAATTTGAAGACTCCTTCACTCAGTCTGCTTATTTCAAAGAAGGAATTAAAGTTGGATTTAATTTTTTTTGAATTCACAAATTTAAGGAAATATCTAAATGTTGCTTCAAATGCTGGTTATACAATCACCTTCAATGTGCTTGTACCAGCAATGTCCCAAAATGTCCAGATGTGCTGGGCCCCATCTTTCTACTAAGGATAGTCCTTGTAGCACTGTTCCCAAGTGTGCTAACTATGGTAAAAATCATGCTTCTTATAATCTGTCCTGCCCAGTATCTAAGGGACTAGTGTTGCATTCCCCCATTTTGCAATGACTTTGGTGGTTTCAATAATATTGTTTAATATTAATGGTAAAAAGGATAAGGACTTTGTTATTGATGAGCTCTACTATGATTTTGATTTGGTCTGTCTGCAGGAGCATCTTCTTACTGACTTTAGCATTAACGTTTTGCATTGGCGCCCTTATCATGAAGTTTTTCCTACTGTCAAAGCCACAAGAGGCCACCCAACCAGTGAGCTAGCTTGTGTTTTTTCAAGTGCAATTTGAATTTGGCTTCTCCTGTGATTTTTTACTTGGATGAGTTGTTTTTGGCTGTTTGTATGGGCATTTCAGCTTTCATTAATTCTTATCAGCCTTATGATGATTGTTCTGCCAGATCAATGACTAGATATACTAAAGCTTGCAAGATGTTGAAGTTTTAGTGGAAAAAATTCTTTATATTTCTCTAGATTATATGAACATTGGTGACCTCAATATAGATATAAATCATTTGTCAGTGAGAAGTGATTTGTTGTTAGATTGCCTTCCATCTTATCATATTATACCCAAAACTCATCCATTTTCTTACATTCACCATTCATGCAGTAAGAGCATCATTGATCACATTATTTGCTCACCTAGTATCACCACATCAACAGTGTCTGTACATGCTGAAGAACAAGACTTTGATCATCTTCGTATTTCATTGACTCTTATGCTTAATATAAACCTTCCAAGTATTTGCAAAGTACCCCAGTTTTCAAAGTGGTATGAAAAAAGTAATTGGAAGAAAGCTGATGTCCCTCTCTATATGTTTACACTAACAAACCTGCTGTCTGCCATACAAGTTCACTATCATCTGCTTCAGTGCTCTATACCAGTGAATTGCAAAAAGGACCAGGATTGCTATTATAATCAAATAATTAAATGTCTAAAAGATGCTCAGGCAGTTACAGTGCTGTTGCAACATGTTAGATGTGGTACACAAAAACCTATTTGGTCTTTAGATCCTAATTTAAAAACTTTGAAAAATAATGCAAAGCTTTGGTTAGAAGTATGGAATGAATGTGATAGACCACACTGTGGAATTGTATCTGACCTTAAGCATAAGACAGTTAGGGAATATAAAAAAGATCTTAAGTCAATTTGTTATCATGGTATGGATTTCCTGTGTCAAAGAGAGAATGGCAAAAAGTTATTAATCTGAGTTGATTAGAATTGATACGTCAAGTAGTGATTGTCTTCCTGCATCTGCTTGGCATGACCATTACTTGTCTATTTTTTCTAATGTTAATTACCATGTGTATTCTTTGTATACTAATTCTCTTTCTGCTATTTTAGTATTTAGTTTTCTGCTCCCTATCTCAACATCTTTGTATTCCCATTTCACTTTCATCCACAGTTGAAGCAATTAAGAAACTTAAATCAGATAATGTTGATAATGATGGTATATCTCAATTTCACCTGTTATTAGATTGCACCCCCATTATTGACCATCTACATGTACTTTTCCAGATGTGTATTTGTACTTTTAGCATTCCAGAGAGTGTTTTGTGTGGTACTGTTTCTTCAATTATAAAGAGAGGAAAATCTCCTTTAATTTGTTCTTCTTACCAACCTATCACTGTTTCTTGCACTTTAAGTAAAGTGCTTGAGCATGTATTACTACCTTTTGTGACTAATACTTTGCCTGAGGGAGATAACCAGTTTGGATTTAAGCCTGGAGTAGGTTGTCAGCATGCACATTATACATTATCTTCTTTGCTCCTTGAGAACTCTTTTAAGGGAAAGAGTATATTCTTTGTGCTTTAGATCTATCAAAAGCTTTTGACAGTGTATGTCATAGTCAGCTTTTTTCTGCTCTTCATGGTTGTAAGGTCAATCTATTGGTTATAATGCTTTTTTTGTTACTAGTACTCTAATTATTTTCTATTATTAGATGAATTCTATAATATTAATGAGATATGCAAATGCATTTCCTAAATTTTGAAAAAAAAAACAACATTGATATGGTTTAAAGTTCTACTCAAATAACAGGAATTGCATTTTCAGAACTAAAGCTACAGAAAAAGAAACTGATAACCAAAAATTAAGTCAAATGTTGTTTTGTCAAAATTTCAATAGGTGACCTGTCATTTAGGCAATTTCAGGACCCTCTAGAGGGAGAAGGAGCAAAGGTAGATACTTCAAGATACCTTCCTGGGACATAGTTTGTTAATTTTTATGTTATTCATATTATTAGCTCATGAATAAAGTAAACATATTACTTGAGGCCTTTTTTATGCTCTTTCCAAATATAATAATCATTTTTATTGGAAACGAATTTTACCCTCACCCCTATATATACCAATTCAGGATAAATATTTGCACATTAGGGGGGGGGGGGAGTTTAAATCTACCTCTCATTTGAATAAGAAATAAAATTGACCCCCCCCCCCCTATGTGCAAATATATACCCTGAATTGGTATATATAGGGGTGGGGATAAAGTTCATTTCTGACAAAATGATTATTATATTTGGAAAGAGCATAAAAAAGGCATCAAGTGGTATGTTTACTTTATCCTTAAGTCAATAATATGAATAACAAAAAATTTACCCATATTTTAGCCTGTAGATCCTTTCCTGAAAGTTTCATTTTCCTAACCTAACCCCTTTCCAAGATAGCCAAAAAAGCTAAAGTAGAATTTTACCAAAAAGACATTGATTGGTATGTTCACTTTATTTGTAACTGAATAATATGGGTAAAATTCTACTTTAACTACTTTTGGCTATCTTGGAAAGGGATTAGGTTAGGTAAATGAAACTTTCAGGGATGGGTCTACAGGCCAAAGTATGTCCCAGGAAGGTATTGTGAAGTACCTACCTCAACTCCTTCTCCTTCTAGAGGGTCCTGAAATTTGCCTACATGACAGGTCTACATCTATTGAAATTTTGACAAAACAAAATTTTTCCTTAATTTTCAGTTATCAGTTTCTTTTTCTCTGGCTTTAGTTCTGAAAATTCAATTCCTGTTATTTGAGTAGAATTTTAAGCCATATCAATGTTTTTTTTTCAAAATTTAGGAAATGTATTTGCATATCTTTAAAACCTTATAAATTGGGATTGAGCAAAGTTGTGAAGCTGAAAACAATTTTTTTGTACTTCATTTAAGCAGAAGATCTGTTTTACAAGGTTTCACTTTTATAACACACATATTTTTAAAGGTCATCAAAGGTCAGTACCCTCTAGAGAGAGAAGGAGTGGAGATATGTACTTCAAAATGTTTTATGAGCAACTAAGTCCCCTCCTTACTAAAGAGTTAAATTATTTTGTTGTGAACAGTAGTCAAATCTGGGAAGTGTGCAAAAAATTAAAGAAAAATTGTCAACTGGTGCTGATAAAATATGTGCACATCATCTATTGAATGGCAGTCCCCTTTTATTTGAACATCTTGCAATTGCTTACCAGATTATTATGACACATGGTGTTGTGCCAGATTTATTTTGCTTAGGATCCATAATGCCTATACTGAAAAAAGGAAAACCCGCAACAGAACCTTCTTCTTATAGACCAATAACTATTTCCTCTGTTTTTGCAAGCTTTTTGAATTGATAATAATAGGTGGCATTAGGAAGTGTTGCAAGGCCCTTCCCCACCAGTTTGGTTTCCAGTCAGGAATGGGATGCACTCACACATTACATGTTGTAGCAAATGTTCTGTTAGATGCATACATTTCTAATGAATTGCTGGCTATTGGTGAATATGACATATGCTGTGCTTTTGACTTGGGCATACATGCACAGATAATGCTAGAATTATGGAAAAATGGTGTCAACCCAGCTATTGTTTGACCTCTTTATGATATGTATTGCCAACTAAATGTGTGTTTACACATTCCTAATGCAGAACCCACTAGGAAAATCCCTGTAAAAAAAAAGTATTAAACAGGGTGCAATTTCTTTGCCAGAGTTGTTTATTAATAGTATTTCTGAGGTGCAATCCAAAGTCACTACAAGCTGTATTCTAAGAGGAATAGATGTGACAATAGTTGGTTTTGCAGATGACATTTTGAATTTTTCTTGGCAAATAACATCCCTAGAAAGTAATTTTAATATCCTGTCATCTCAGTATGGTGATATTGGCCTTAGTTTTAATGTGTCAAAATTGGAAGTAATGTTGTTTAACTGGAATAAGTCTGCTCTACCTCACATTCAACTAGGATCCCAGTCTGTCAAGCCTGTGGAATCACTAGTATACTTGGGACTGTCCATCAGTGACACACTGTCATCTACCCTCTTGCTAATCACCATAAATATAGAGCATAAAATTAGAACTGCATATGGGGCCACAATTTCTTCAAAGAGAAATCTTATATGGTTTTCACAGGCAAGAATTTATAATGCTGTTGTGGTGCCACATATATTATATATAACACCATTTTGGAAACTTCTGCATAAAGAAGATAAATTTAAAATCTTTAGAATTTTCTTCAGATATTTGAAGTTTCTGCTGAAAGTTCTACTGAGAAAAAGTAATTTGTACCTGGTCTAGTGATATGCAGTAACTGATCCATTTTTTGTAGTTAATCAGTTGCTTGACAAGTATTGTGCTAAGTTGGAGGGTAGCAGCTGTCCTTGGCTACCTCTACACTTGTCACTTTGATTGATGTGTATGTGTGTTTTCTTTGTGTGTACCATTAAGTGTATGTTTTTTTTGTTTTTTTTTCTTTTCTACTGTTTTTCCAACAATTTCTGTGTTTATCATGGGTGTACAAATAAATTATTATTAAATTAAAATACCTTCCCAGGACATACTTTAACCTGCAGACCCATACCTGAAAGTTTCATTTTCCTAACCAAATCCTTTTCTAGGATAGCCAAAAGTAGGCCTAGCTAAAGTAGAATTTTACCATAATATGAACTGGGAAATGTTTACCAAAAAAAGGACTACGCCTGGAAATAATTAGCCTAGGCCTATTCTATATTTTGAAAAACTAAGCAGTTTGTAAAAAATTTGGTACTTATGCATTATACAATACCCACTGCTATATACTGTACAAAGAAACCAGACAAACAGGTATTTGCTAGATAAATGGTTTGAAAAGTGTGATTTGTTATTGAGCTTAAAATATAAACAATTTTTTGGGGAGTTTACAGGGGTAGAAGGTACCTAGGTGGTAAAGTTCTACCAAATCATATTATTGAGTTAGAAATAAAGTGAATACACCATTTGATGCCTTTTTTATGCTGATAACAAATATAATAATTGTTTCTATTGAAAATGATTTCAGCCCCCCCCCCTCTATATATACCTAACCCAACCTAACCTAACCCTGAATTGGCATATATAGGGGGGGGGGCTGAAATTCATTTCCAATAGAAATGATTATTATATTTGTAATCAGCATAAAAAAAGGCATTGAATGGTGTATTCACTTTTGTCCTAACTCAATAGGGTAAGACAGCCAGTAGTCGGCCACCTGCCTATTCTCGGACAGAATGTAACTAACAGGGAACCTAGCTCTTGGCTAATGTGCTTAGAAAGTTTTTATGCACTACTATAATACTATAAAGGAAGTTTTAATGCACTACTATGGACATCCATATGGATATCTAAGTGACCAGGGAAACCAGCTTTGTCTTTGTATAAAAAGTTTCTAAGCACATTAGCCTAGAGCTAGGTTCCCTGTTAGTTACATTCTGTCCGAGAATAGGCAGGTGGCCGACTACTGGGTGTCTTACCCTAATATGATTTGGTAGAACTTTACCACCTAGGTTAGGTAGGCTTATGTATTTAATATATGCTATGCTTTATCCCCCCCCCCCCAATGTGCAAATATATAGCCCAAATTTGTTTCTAAACTATTATATATTCATCCTATTTTATTTCATTAGCACTAACCAAACTTGACTTCTTTCGTGAGTACCGTATAATGCATAAGTACCCAAATTTTGTTCTTTTACCATATAGTGTGAAGGAAATGTTTTTTTAATTAAAATTATTTGCGTAATATGTTTCAGGTTGCCAATTTTAAAAGACAACCGAAAGTCCATCAGCTAAGGGTTCGTTCCACGTCCCGATCATAATAGATGATGGTCAATTTTTTTACTGCAATTTGTTCCACATCGTAAACAATGTGGATATGGCCTGATATAAGGTAGCACTACAAGGCAAGCAAAAATTTGCCATCGGCGTATTTTCTCTATTTCTTTTTCGAGTGGAGTTAAAAATTTTGGCGAAATTAGATATGACAGGCATGACTGCGAAAAACAAATAGAAAAAAAACGAGGAAGCAAGAAACAGTGCTACCAGATCGGACATTTTGCCTTTCGGCAGGCTAGAACTCAAAATTGGTAACGTTCAGTCTTTATTGAAACATTGATTAAAAAAAAACTTTTTCCAAAAAATAAGTTTTTAAAAGAAAAGTAAAGAACTCCATTAAACTAAAATAAAATCAAATAATCTACCAAGCGTGAAGCTACCATAAATCAGCATCGATAAATAAATGAAACCCAAAACGAACAGAAATTACAATAAATAACCGAGTCCAAACTCAAAACGAGCAGAAATTAACATGAGTAGGGCTCAAAACCCTTATGCCTTCCCAAGTGTAAAAAGTTTTTTCAATTAATTTCTGTGCGTTTTATATTGGCATAGTCTTTTCACGGAAAAAGAAAATAATTCTCCAAATGTTTTCGTTTTTTTAAGACCTTATAGTTTGGCCTGCTATTTGTATGCTGGAGAAAAATTTTCAGTCATTTTTAACAGCATACACCCTTTTGAAAATCTGGACACAAATAGTAATGTTTAATTTAGTTTTGTACCTCCTTTAATTGAACCTGAAATAGAAAACTTGATACCATTTGCAAAAAAAATATGTTTACTTTCTTTGATAGCTTGCATACACTTACGCTATTTTGATTTGGTTAAATTTTAAGAGCAGAAGTAGCCCCGAAAGTTGGAACAAAATACCCTGAGTCGTTCTTGGGATACTGCTGAGATGCCTTATTGGGAATTAGCATTAATACAGTGCATTTTCATTTAGTTTTTAAACATAATGGGCAAATGGGAGGGTGGGCATGGGAGGGGGACTAGTTGTCCTCCAATCACTTTCGACTATTAAAAAGGGCATTAGCCCTTTCTGCTTTCAATCGAATGAACCCTTTTCAAAGTTCCTAAGACAACTCCTCGATACGAAATGACATGGTTTAAACAAAAAAAAAAAACAAAAAAAATAATAATAATACATTGTACCCACATCGATCTTTACTATAAAAACGTCAAGCCTTCCAAGCATTTTCGAATATTTAAAAAGAGCTCTGGCCCTTTCAATTTCCAGTAGAATGAGCACTTTTTGAGTTTTTTCCAACAACGCTTTCTATAAACACCTTATATGCCCCCAGGGCATAAATTACAACCCTTGCCCTGAAGGTTGTGATGGGGTTGTCCTCCTCAAAGACCTAGTTTCCAGAACTTTCGACTACGTTATATAAAATGGCTATCCCAAAATTTTGATTGGATGTAATTAAGGAAATGGTGAGCGTGAGAGGGGCGTTAGTGGCTCTCCAAGCACTTTCAACTATTAAAAAAGGCACTAGCCTTATCAATTTCCAATCGAATGAGCTCTTTTGAAGTTTCTACGACAACGCTTTCAATAAAAACCTTATATGCCCCCAGGGCATAACTTAAAACCATCGCCCTGAGGGCTGGAGGGGGGTGTCATCCTCAAAGACCTAATTTCTAGAACTTTCAACTACGTTGAAGATAATTGCTGTATCAAAATTTTGATTGGATGTGTTTGGGGAAATGGTGGGCGTGAGAGGGGGGTTAGTTGCCTTCCAATCACTTCCGACTATTAAAAAGGGCACTAGACCTTTCAGTTTCCAATCGAATGAAACCTTTTGGAGTTTCTACGACAACACTTTCTATAAAAACTTATATTACCCAGGGCATAACTTACAAACCTTGATCTGAGGGCTGTGTGGGGATTGTCATCCTCAAAGACATAATTTCCGGACCTCTCAACTACGTTGAACAAAATGGCTATCTCAAAATTTTTATTGGATGTGTTTGGGGAAATATTGAGCGTGAGAGGGGGGTTACTCGCCAACCAATCACTTTCGACTATTAAAAAGGGCACTAGTTGTTTCAGTTTCTAATCGAATGATTCCTTTTTGAAGTTTCTACGACAACGCTTTCTATAAAAAAAACCTTATATGCCCCCAGAATATAACTTACAACCCTTTTCCTGAGGGCTGTGGGGGGAGTGCTATCCTCAAAAACATAATTTCCATACTTTTTAACTATGTCAAACAAAATGGCTATCTCAAAATTTTGATTGGATGTGTTTGGGAAATGGTGGGTATGAGAGGGGTGTTAGTTATCCTTCAATCACTTTCGACTATTAAAAAGGGCACAAGCCCTTCTAATTTCCAATCGAATGAGCTCTTCTTGAACTTTCTACAACATCACCATCTATAAGAACATTATATACCCCCAGGGCATAACTTACAAGCCTTGCCCCGACGGCTCTGAGGGGATAATCATCCTCAAAGACTTAATTTCTAAAACTTTTAACTACGTCGAACAAAATGGCTATCTATAAATTTTGATTGGATGTGTTTGGGGAAAAGGTGGGCGTGAGAGGAGGGGTTAATGCCCTCAAAACCACTTTCAACAATTAAAAATGACCCTGACCCTTTAAATTTCCAATCGAATGAGCCCTTTTTCAAGTTTCTGCGACAAAGCTTTCAATAAAACCTTTCAACTACTTTGAACAAAATGGCTATCTCAAAATTTTGACTGAATATGTTTGGATAAATGGTAGGTGTGGAAGGGGTGTTAGCTACCTTCCAATCACTTTCGACTATTAAAAAGAGCACTAGCCGTTTCAATTTCCAATCAAATGAGCCCTTTTTGAAGTTTCTATGACAACACTTTCTTTAAAAATCCTTATATGCCCCTGGGGCATAACTTACAAACCTTGCCCTGAGGGATGTGGGGGGGGGGTGTCATCCTCAAAGACTTAATTTCCAGAACTTTTAACTACGTTGAACAGAATGGCCATCTCAAAATATTGATTGGATGTATTTGGGGAAAAGTTGGGCGTGAGAGGGGGGTTAGCTGCCCTCCAATCACTTTTGACTATTAAAAAGGACACTAGTCCTTTGAATTTCCAATCGAACGAGCCTTTTTTGAAGATTCTGCGACAACGCTTTCTATAAAAAAAACCTTATATGCCCCCAGGGAATAACTTAAAACCCTTGCCCTGAGGGCTTTGGGGGAGTGTCCTGCTCAAAAATATAATTTCTGTCTGGAAATCAACTACGCTGAACAAAATGTCTATCTCAGAATTTTGATTGGATGTGTTTGGGGAAATGGTGGGCGTGGAAGGGATGATAGTTGCCTTTTAATCCCTTTCGACTATTAAAAAGAGCACAAGCCACTACAATTTCCAATCGAATGAGCCCTTTTCGAAGTTTCTACGACAGCTCCTTCGATACGAAGTGTCCTGGTCTAAGACCAAGAAACCAAAAAAAAACAATACATTGTGCGAACATCGTTTTTTTACTGATGCAGCGCTATTGCGCTGCCTATGATTCCAGTGCAAGATTCCAAACTATGAACCAGTAATACATTGTTTGATAGACTACATGGGCTATTTTGGTAAAAATTTTAAAAGTGCGCGATTTTGGTCAAAATTTTTAAATTATGTTTTAATAATTATGATATAATATAAAAAAAATGTTAGACAATATCTCAGGTGGTCTTTTACATTGATTAATTAAAAAAAAATTTCCACAAAATAAGTTTTTCAAAGAAAAGTAAATTACTCCATTAAACAAAAAATGAGCAAAAATAAAATAAAATAATCTACCAAGCTCGAAACTACCACAAATCAGCATCGATAAATAAATGAAACCCAAAACGAACAGAAATTAAAATAAATAACCGAGTCAAACTCAAAACAAGCAGAAATTAACATAAGTTGCGCGCAAAACCCCTATGCCTTCCCAAGGCCAGAACAAAATTTGCACTTTACTGAAAAAAATACAAATGAATGTGCATTGTCAGTTTAATATACATATACTGATATTTAGTAATCAAAATGTTAAAATTATTTGATTATTGAAGTTATAAAAGTAAAAATATTTATATTTTTTCAGTAAAGTGCAAATTTTGTTCTGGCCTTGGGAAGGCATAGGGGTTTTGCGCCCAACTTATGTTAATTTCTGCTAGTTTTGAGCTTGACTCGGTTATTTATTTTAATTTCTGTTTGTTTTGGGTTTTATTTATTTATCGATGCTGATTTGTGGTAGTTTCAAGCTTGGTAGATTATTTTATTTTTGCTCATTTTTTGCGTAATGGAGTTCTTTACTTTTCTTTGAAAAACTTATTTTGTGGAATTTTTTTTTTTAATTAATTTCTGTTCGTTTTATATTGACATAGTCTTTTCAGGGAAAAAGAAAATAACACTTTAAATCTTTTTGGTTTTTAAGACTTTATAGTTTGGCCAGCTGTTTTTATGCTGGAGAAAAATTTTCAGCAATTTTTAACAACATTTTAAAAATCTGGACACAAATAGTACTGTTTAACTTAGTTTCATACATCCTCTAGTTGACCTGAAATGGAAAACTTGATACCATTCGGTAAAAAATGTGTTTACTTTCTTTGATAGCTTTGACACACTTACACTATTTTGATTTGGTTAAATTTTAAGAGCAGAAGTAGCCTCGAAAGTTTGAACATAATACCCTCAGTCGTTCTAGGGATACTGCTGAGATGCCTTATTGGGAATTAGCATTATCACAGTGCATTTTGATTTAATCTTGAGACAACATTTAGTTTTTAAACATAATGGGCAAATGGGAGGATGGGAGTGGAAGGGGGATTAGTAGCCCTCCAATCACTTTCGAATATTAAAAAGGGCATCAGGCCTTTCTATTTTCAATCGAATGAGCCCCTTTCAAAGTTCCCACGACAACTCCTTCGATACGAAGTGCCCTGGTCTAAACAACAACAACAACAAAAAATATTACTAATCACTTTTGACTATTAAAAAGGGCACTAGCCCTTTGAATTTCAAATCGAATGAACCCTTTTCTGAAGTTTCTACGACAACATCTTCTATAAGAACTTTATATGCCCCCAGGGCATAACTTAAAACCGTTGCCCTGAGGGCTGTGGCGGAGTATCCTCCTCAAAAACAAATTTTCTATGTATAAATCAACTACGCTGAACAAAATGGCTATCTCAAAATTTTAAGGGGATGTTTTTGGGGGAATGATGGGCTTAGGGGGGGGGCTAATTGCCCTCCAATAACTTTCGACTATTAAAAGTGTACTAGCCCGTTGAATTTCCAATTGAATGAGCTTTTTTTGAAGTTTCTACGACAACGCCTTCTATAAAACATTATATGCCCTCTGGGCATAACTTAAAACCCTTGCTCTGAGGGTTGTGGGGGAGTGTCCTCCTCAAAAACATATTTTCTATCTGCAAATCAACCACGCTGAACAAAATGGCTATCTCAAAATTTTGATTGGATGTGTTTGGGTGAATGATGGACGTGAGGGGGGGGGGCTAGTTTCCCTCCAATCACTTTCAACTATTAAAAAGGGCACTAGCCCTTTGAATTTCCAATTAAATGAGCCCCTTTTGAAGTTTCTATGACAACGCCTTCTATAAAAACCTTATATACTCCAGGATATAACTTAAAACCCTTGCCCTGAGGGTTGTTTGGGAGTGTCCTCCTCAAAAACGTATTTTCTATCTGGAAATCAAGTACGCTGAACAAAATGGCTATATCAAAATTTTAATTGGATGTGTTTGGGAGAATGATGGGCGTGGGGGAGGGGCTAGTTCCCCTCCAATCACTTTCGACTATTAAGAGTGGAACTACCCTTTGAATTTCCAATCGAATGAGCCTGTTTTGAAGTTTCTACGACAACACCTTCTATAAAAATATTATATGCCCCCTGGGCATAACTTAAAACCCTTGCCTTGAGGGTTGTGGGGGAGTGTCCTCCTCAAAAACATATTTTCTATGTGGAAATCAACTACGCTGAACAAAATGACTATCTCAAAATTTGGATTGGATGTATTGGGGGGAATGATGGGCGTGGTGGGGGACTAGTTGCCCTCCAGTCACTTTCGACTAATAAAAAGCGCACTAGCCCGTTGAATTTCCAATCTAATGAGCTTTTTTTGAAGTTTCTACGACAACACCTTCTATAAAAATATTATATGCCCCCTGGGCATAACTTAAAACCCTTGCTCTGAGGGTTGTAGGGGAGTGTCCTCCACAAAAACATATTTTCTATCTGCAAATCAACCACGCTGAACAAAATGGCTATCTCAAAATTTTGATTGGATGTGTTTGGGTGAATGATGGACGTGAGGGGGGGGGGCTAGTTGCCATCCAATCACTTTCAACTATTAAAAAGGGCACTAGCCCTTTGAAATTGCAATTAAATGAGTCGCTTTTGAAGTTTCTATGACAACGCCTTCTATAAAAACCTTATATACTCCAGGATATAACTTAAAACCCTTGCCCTAAGGGTTGTTGGGGAGTGTCCTCCTCAAAAACGTATTTTCTATCTGGAAATCAACTACGCTGAACAAAATGGCTATATCAAAATTTTAATTGGATGTGTTTGGGAGAATGATGGGCGTGGTGGAGGGGCTAGTTCCCCTCCAATCACTTTCGACTATTAAGAGTGGAACTACACCTTTGAATTTTCAATCGAATGAGCCTGTTTTGAAGTTTCTACGACAACGCCTTCTATAAAAACCTTAAATGCCCCCAGGGCATAACTTAAAACCCTTGCCCTGAGGGTTGTGGGGGAGTGTCCTCTTCAAAAACATATTTTCCATGTGGAAATCAACTACGCTGAACAAAATGGCTATCTCAAAATTTTGATTGGATGTATTGGGAGGAATGATGGGCGTGGGGGGGGGGCTAGCTGCCCTCCAATCGCTTTCGACTATTAAAAAGGGCACTAGCCCTTTGAAATTCCAATTAAATGAGTCCCTTTTGAAGTTTCTATGACAACGCCTTCTATAAAAACCTTATATACTCCAGGATATAACTTAAAACCCTTGCCCTAAGGGTTGTTGGGGAGTGTCCTCCTCAAAAACGTATTTTCTATCTGGAAATCAACTACGCTGAACAAAATGGCTATATCAAAATTTTAATTGGATGTGTTTGGGAGAATGATGGGCGCGGGGGAGGGGCTAGTTCCCCTCCAGTCACTTTCGACTATTAAAAAGCGCACTAGCCCATTAAATTTTCAATCTAATGAGCTTTTTTTGAAGTTTCTACGACAACGCCTTCTATAAAAATATTATATGCCCCCTGGGCATAACTTAAAACCCTTGCTCTGAGGGTTGTGGGGGAGTGTCCTCCACAAAAATATATTTTCTATCTGCAAATCAACCACTCTGAACAAAATGGCTATCTCAAAATTTTGATTGGATGTGTTTGGAGGAATGATGGGCGTGGGGGGGGCTAGTTCCCCTCCAATCATTTTCGACTATTAAGAGTGGAACTACACCTTTGAATTTCCAATCGAATGAGCCTGTTTTGAAGTTTCTACGACAACGCCTTCTATAAAAACCTTATATGCCCCCAGGGCATAACTTAAAACCCTTGTCCTGAGGGTTGTGGGGGAGTTTCCTCTTCAAAAACATATTTTCCATGTGGAAATCAACTACGCTGAACAAAATGGCTATCTCAAAATTTTGATTGGATGTATTGGGAGGAATGATGGGCGTGGGGGGGGCTAGTTCCCCTCCAATCATTTTCGACTATTAAGAGTGGAACTACACCTTTGAATTTCCAATCGAATGAGCCTGTTTTGAAGTTTCTACGACAACGCCTTCTATAAAAACCTTAAATGCCCCCAGGGCATAACTTAAAACCCTTGCCCTGAGGGTTGTGGGGGAGTTTCCTCTTCAAAAACATATTTTCTATGTGGAAAGCAACTACGCTGAACAAAATGGCTATCTCAAAATTTTGATTGGATGTATTGGGGGGGATGATGGGCGTGGGGGGGGGCTATCTGCCCTCCAATCGCTTTCGACTATTAAAAAGGGCACTAGCCCTTTGAAATTCCAATTAAATGAGTCCCTTTTGAAGTTTCTATGACAACGCCTTCTATAAAAACCTTATATACTCCAGGATATAACTTAAAACCCTTGCCCTAAGGGTTGTTGGGGAGTGTCCTCCTCAAAAACGTATTTTCTATCTGAAAATCAACTACGCTGAACAAAATGGCTATATAAAAATTTTAATTGGATGTGTTTGGGAGAATGATGGGCGTGGGGGAGGGGCTAGTTCCCCTCCAATCACTTTCGACTATTAAAAGTGGAACTACCCCGTTGAGTTTCCAATCGGATGAGCTTTTTTGAAGTTTCTACGACAACACCTTCTATAAAAACTTTATATGTCCCCAGGGCATAACTTAAAACCCTTGCCCTGAGGGTTGTGGGGGAGTGTCCTCCTCAAATCATATTTTCTATCTGGAAATCAACTACGCTGAACAAAATGGCTATCTCAAAATTTTGATTGGATGTATTTCGGGGAATGAAGGGCGTGGGAGGGGGGCTAGTTGCCCTCCAATCACTTTCGACTATTAAAAAGGGTACTAGCCCTTTGAATTTCCAATCGAATGAGCCTGTTTTAAAGTTTCTACGACAACACCTTCTATAAAAACTTCATATGTCCCAAGGGCATAACTTAACACCCTTGCCCTGAGGGTTGTGGGGGAGTGTCCTCCTCAAATCATATTTTCTATCTGGAAATCAACTACGCTGAACAAAATGGCTATCTCAAAATTTTGATTGGATGTATTTCGGGGAATGAAGGGCGTGGGGGGGTCTAGTTGCCCTCAGATCACTTTTGACTATTAAAAAGGACACTAGCCACTCCAATTTCCAATCGAGAGAGCCCTTTTCGAAGTTTCTATGACGACTCCTTCGATACGAAGTGCCCGGGTATGGAGAATAAAACCAAAAAAAAACAACACATTGTGCCCATATCGTTCTTTACTTAGGCAGCGCTAGCGCGCTGCCTATGAAAAGGTGGACGTGAGAGGGGGGTTAGTTGCCGTCCAATCACTTAAAACTATTAAAAAGGGCACTAGCCCGTTGAATTTCCAATCAAATGAACCTTTTTTGAAGTTTCTATGACAACACCTTCTATAAAAACCTTATATGCCCCCAGGCCATAACTTAAAACCCTTGCCCCGAGTGTTTTGGGGGAATGTCCTCCTCAAAAGCATATTTTCTATCTGGAAATCAACTACGCTGAACAAAATGGCTATCTCAAAATTTTGATTGGATGTGTATGGGGGAATGATGGGCATGGGGGGCTAGTTGCGCTCGAATCACTTTTGACTATTAAAAAAGGCACTGGCTCTTTGAATTTCCCATCGAATGAGCCTTTCTTGAAGTTTCTACGAAGATACCTTCTATAAAAACCTTATATGCCCCCAGGGCATAACTTAAAACCCTTGCCTTGAGGGTTGTATGGGAGTGTCCTCCTCAAAAACATATTTTCTATCTAGAAATCAACTACGCTGAACGAAATGGCTATCTCAAAATTTTGATTTGATGTGTTTTGGGGAATGATGGCCACAGGGGGGGGGGCTGGTTGCCCTCCAATCACTTTCGACTATTAAAACGGGCACTAGCCCTTTGAATTTCCAATCGGATAACCCTTTTTTGAAGTTTCTACGACAACGCCTTCTATAAAAACCTTATATGCCCCCAGGGCATAACTTAAAACCCTTGCCCCGAGTGTTTTGGGGGAATGTCCTCCTCAAAAGCATATTTTCTATCTGGAAATCAACTACGCTGAACAAAATGGCTATTTCAAAATTTTGATTGGATGTGTTTTGGGGAATGATGGGCGTGGGGGGGGGCTAGTTCCCCTCCAATAACTTTCGACTATTAAGAGTGGAACTACCTCTTTGAATTTCAAATCGAGTGAGCCTGTTTTGAAGTTTCTACGACAACGCCTTCTATAAAAACCTTATATGCCCCAGGGCATAACATAAAACCCTTGCCCTGAGGGTTGTGGGGGAGTGTCCTCTTCAAAAACATATTTTCTATGTGGAAATCAACTACGCTGAACAAAATGGCTATCTCAAAATTTTGATTGGATGTATTGGGGGGAATGATGGGCGTGGGGGGGGGGCTAGCTGCCCTCCAATCGCTTTCGACTATTAAAAAGGGCACTAGCCCGTTGAATTTCCAATCGAATGAGCTTTTTTGAAGTTTCTACGACAACACCTTCTATAAAAACATTAAATGCCCCTTGGGCACAACTTAAAACCCTTGCCCTGAGGGTTGTGGGGGATTGTCCTCCTCAAAACATATTTTCTATCTGGAAATCAACTACGCTGAACAACATGGCTATCTCAAAATTTTGATTGGATGTATTTGGGGGAATGATGGGCGTGGGAGGGGGGATAGTTGCCCTCCAATCACTTTCGACTATTAAAAAGGGTACTAGCCCTTTGAATTTCCAATCGAATGAGCCCGTTTTGAAGTTTCTACGACAACATCTTCTATAAAAACTTTATATGCCCCCAGTGCATAACTTAAAACCCTTGCCCTGAGGGTTGTTGGGGAGTGTCCTCCTCGAAAACATATTTTCTATCTGTTAATCTATAACGCTGAACAAAATGGCTATCTCAAAATTTTGATTGGATGTGTATGGGGGAATGATGGGCGTGGGGGGCTAGTTGCGCTCCAATCACTTTTGACTATTAAAAAAGGCACTAGCCCTTTGAATTTCCCACCGAATGAGCCTTTCTTGAAGTTTCTACGAAAATGCCTTCTATAAAAACCTTATATGCCCCCAGGGCATAACTTAAAACCCTTGCCTTGAGGGTTGTAGGGGAGTGTCCTCCTCAAAAACATATTTTCTATCTAGAAATCAACTACGCTGAACAAAATGGCTATCTCAAAATTTTGATTTGATGTGTTTGGGGGAATAATGGGCACTGGAAGGGGGCTGGTTGCCCTCCAATCACTTTTGACTATTAAAACGGGCACTAGCCCTTTGAATTTCCAATCGAATAACCCTTTTTTGAAGTTTCTACGACAACGCATTCTATAAGAACCTTATATGCCCCCAGGGCATAACTTGAAACCCTTGCCCCGAGGGTTTTGGGGGAGTGTCCTCCTCAAAAACATATTTTCTATCTGGAAATCAACTACGCTGAACAAAATGGCTATCTCAAAATTTTGATTGGATATGTTTTGGGGAATGATGGGCGTGGGAGGGGGGGCTAGTTGCCCTCCAATAACTTTCGACTATTAAAAAGGGCACTAGCCCTTTGAATTTCCAATCGAATGAGCCCTTTTTGAAGTTTCTACGACAATGCCTTCTATAAAAACATTAAATGCCCCCTGGGCATAACTTAAAACCCTTACCCTGAGGGTTGTGGGGGAGTGTCCTCCTCAAAAACATATTTTCTATCTGGAAATCAACTACGCTGAACAAAATGGCTATCTCAAAATTTTGATTGGATGTATTTGGGGGAATGATGGGCGTGGGAGGGGGGCTAGTTGCCCTCCAATCACTTTCGACTATTAAAAAGGGCACTAGCCCTTTGAATTTCCAATCACATGAGCCTGTTTTGAAGTTTCTACGACAACACCTTCTATAAAACTTTATATGCCCCCAGGGCATAACTTAAAATCTTTGCCCTGAGGGCTGTGGGGGAGTGTCCTCCTCAAAAACATAATTTCTATTTGTTAATCAACAACGCTGAACAAAATGGCTATCTCAAAATTTTGATTGGATGTGTTTGGGGGAATGATGGGCGTGGGGGGGGGGGCTAGTTGCCCTCCAATCACTTTCGACTATTAAAAAGGACACTAGCCACTCCAATTTCCAATCGAGTGAGCCCTTTTCGAAGTTTCTATGACGACTACTTCGATGCGAAGTGCCCGGGTATGGAGAATAAAAACCAAAAAAACAACACATTGTGCCCACATCGTCATAGAAACTATGACTATCACGTCCACCTATGAAAAGGTGGACGTGAGAGGGGGGTTAGTTACCGTCCAATCACTTTAAACTATTAAAAAGGGCACTAGCCCGTTGAATTTCCAATCAAATGAGCCTTTTTTGAACTTTTTATGACAACGCCTCCTATAAAAACCTTATATGCCCCCACGCCATAACTTAAAACCCTTGCCCTGAGGGTTGTGGGGGAGTGTCCTCCTCAAAAACATATTTTCTATTTGGAAAACAACTACGCTGAACAAAATGGCTATCTCAAAATTTTGATTGGATGTGTTTGGGGGAATGATGGGCGTGGGGGGGGGCTAGTTGCCCTCCAATCACTTTTGACTATTAAAAAAGGCACTAGCCCTTTGAATTTCCAATCGAATGAACCTGTTTTGAAGAGTCTACGACAACACCTTCTATAAAAACTTTATAAGCCCCCAGTGCATAACTTAAAACCCTTGCCCTGAGGGTTGTGGGGGAGTGTCCTCCTCAAAAACATATTTTCTATTTGGAAAACAACTACGCTGAACAAAATGGCTATCTCAAAATTTTGATTGGATGTGTTTGGGGGAATGATGGGCGTGGGGGGGGGCTAGTTGCCCTCCAATCACTTTTGAATATTAAAAAGGACACTAGCCGCTCCAATTTCCAATCGAATGAGCCCTTTTAGAAGTTTTCTATGACGACTCCTTCGATACGAAGTGCCTGGGTATGGAGAATAAAACCCAAAAAACAACACATTGTGCCCACATCGTTCTTTACTTAGGCAGCGCTAGCGCGCTGCCTATGAAAAGGTGGACGTGATAGGGGAGTTATTTACCGTCCAATCACTTTAAACTATTAAAAAGGGCACTAGCCCGTTGAAGTTCCAATGAAATGAGCCTTTTTTGAAGTTTCTATGACAACGCCTTCTATAAAAACCTTATATGCCCCCAGGCCATAACTTAAAACCCTTGCCCTGAGGGTTGTAGGGGAGTGTCCTCCTCAAAAACATATTTTCTATCTAGAAATCAACTACGCTGAACAAAATGGCTGTCTCATAATTTTGATTGGATGTGTATGGGGGAATGATGGGCGTGGGGGGCTAGTTGCGCTCCAATCATTTTTGACTATTAAAAAAGGCACTAGCCCTTTGAATTTCCCATCGAATGAGCCTTTCTTGAAGTTTCTACGAAAATGCCTTCTATAAAAACTTTATATGCCCCCAGGGCATAACTTAAAACCCTTGCCTTGAGGGTTGTAGGGGAGTGTCCTCCTCAAAAACATATTTTCTATCTAGAAATCAACTACGCTGAACAAAATGGCTGTCTCATAATTTTGATTTGATGTGTTTTGGGGAATGATGGGCGGGGGGGGGCTAGTTGCCCTCCGATCACTTTCGACTATTAAAACGGGCACTAGCCCTTTGAATTTTCAATCGAATAACCCTTTTTTGAAGTTTCTACGACAACACCTTCTATAAAAACATTAAATGCCCCCTGGGCATAACTTAAAACCCTTGCCCTGAGGGTTTTGGGGGAGTGTCCTCCTCAAAAACATATTTTCTATCCGGAGATCAACTACGCTGAACAAAATGGATATCTCAAAATTTTGATTGGATGTATTTGGGGGAATGATGGGCATGGGAGGGGGGCTAGTTGCCCTCCAATCACCTTCGACTATTAAAAAGCGCACTAGCCCGTTGAATTTCCAATTGAATGAGCTTTTTTTGAACTTTATACGACAACGCCTTCTATAAAAACATTATATGCCCCCTGGGCATAACTTAAGACCCTTGCTCTGAGGGTTGTGGGAGAGTGTCCTCCTCAAAAACATATTTTCTATCTGCAAATCAACAACGCTGAACAAAATGGTTATCTCAAAATTTTGATTGGATGTGTTTGGGAGAATGATGGACGTGAGGGGGGGGGGGGGGGCTAGTTGCCCTCCAATCACTTTCAACTATTAAAAAGGGCACTAGCCCTTTGAATTTCCAATTAAATAAGCCCCTTTTGAAGTTTCTATGACAACGCCTTCTATAAAAACCTTATATACTCCAGGATATAACTTAAAACCCTTGCCCTGAGGGTTGTTGGGGAGTGTCCTCCTCAAAAACGTATTTTCTATCTGGAAATAAACTACGCTGAACAAAATGGCTATATCAAAATTTTAATTGGATGTGTTTGGGAGAATGATGGGCGTGGGGGAGGTTCTAGTTCCCCTCCAATCACTTTCGACTATTAAGAGTGGAACTACCACTTTGAATTTCCAATCGAATGAGCCTGTTTTGAAGTTTCTACGACAACGCCTTCTATAAAAACCTTATATACTCCAGGATATAACTTAAAACCCTTGCCCTGAGGGTTGTTGGGGAGTGTCCTCCTCAAAAACGTATTTTCTATATGGAAATCAACTACGCTGAACAAAATGACTATCTCAAAATTTTCATTGGATGTATTGGGGGGAATGATGGGCGTGGTGGGGGACTAGTTGCCCTCCAATCACTTTCGACTATTAAAAGGCGCACTAGCCCGTTGAATTTCCAATCTAGTGAGCTTTTTTTGAAGTTTCTACGACAAAGCCTTCTATAAAAATATTATATGCTCCCTGGGCATATGACAACGCCTTCTATAAAAAACTTATATGCCCCCAGGCCATAACTTAAAACCCTTGCCCTGAGGGTTGTGGGGGAGTGTCCTCCTCAAAAACAAATTTTCTATCTGGAAAACAACTACGCCGAACAAAATGGCTATCTTTCAAAATTTCCCATCGAATGAGCCTTTCTTGAAGTTTCTACGAAAATGCCTTCTATAAAACCTTATATGCCCCCAGGGCATAACTTAAAACCCTTGCCTTAAGGGTTGTGGGGGAGTGTTCTCCTCAAAAACATATTTTCTATCTAGAAATCAACTACGGTGAACAAAATGGTTATCTCAAAATTTTGATTTGATGTGTTTGGAGGAATGATGGGCGCAGGGGGGGCTGGTTACCCTCCAATCACTTTCGACTATTAAAACGGGCACTAGCCCTTTGATTTTACAATCGAATGACCCTTTTTTGAAGTTTCTACGACAACGCCTTCTATAAAAACCTTATATGCCCCCAGGGTTGTGACAACCCCGACCCCGAGGGTTGTGAGGGAGTGTCCTCCTCAAAGAGATATTTTCTGTCTGGAAATCAACTACGCTGAACAAAATGGCTATCTCAAAATTTTGATTGGATGTGTTTTGGGGAATGATGGGCGTGGGGGGGGCTAGTTGTCCTCCAATAACTTTCGATTATTAAAAAGGGCACTAGCCCTTTGAATTTCCAATCGAATGAGCCTTTTTTGAAGTTTCTACGACAACGCCTTCTATAAAAACCTTATATGCCCCCAGGGCATAACTTAAAAACCTTGCCCCGAGGGTTGTGGGGGAGTGTCCTCCTCAAAAAGATATTTTTTTTATCTGGAAATCAACTACGCTGAACAAAATGGCTATCTCAAAATTTTGATTAGATATGTTTGGGGGAATGATGGTGGTGGGGGGGGGGGGCTAGTTGACCTCCAATCACTTTTGACTATTAAAAAGGCCACTAGCCCTTTGAATTTCCAATCGAATGAGCCTGTTTTGAAGTTTCTACGGCAACGCCTTCTATAAAAACCTTATATGCCCCCAGGGCATAACTGAAAACCCTTGCCCCGAGGGTTGTGGGGGAGTGTCCTCCTAAAAAACCTATTTTCTATCTAGAAATCAACTACGCTGAACAAAATGGCTATCTCAAAATTTTGATTGGATGTGTTTGGGTGAATGATGGGCGTGGGGGGGAGCTAGTTGCCCTCCAATCACTTTTGACTATTAAAAAGGGCACTAGCCACTCCAATTTCCAATCGAATGAGCTCTTTTCGAAGTTTCTACGACAACTCATTCGATACGAAGTGCTCGGGTGGAGAAAAAACACATTGTGCCCACATCGTTCTTTACTTAGGCAGCGCTAGCGCGCTGCCTATGATTTCTGACTGATATGCAAAATTCCACCCTATCATCAAAGAAAATATGTGATTAAAGAACTAAAAAAAGAAATTTGTACTCTGTATACTGGTCTTACAATATAAATTAAATAATTCAACAACAAGAAAGTTGGACGTGCATTTCAAATAAATAACAAGTAGATGGGATTTTCTGATGAAGAACAAAAGAGAAGCATAATCCTTGAAAGTCACTTCTCCTTCAAATATCATTTAAATAAGGGGCATCAATGTTGACTTACTTATGAATTGTTTTTATGACGTTGCAATTCTAGGCTTTAAGTAAACGCAAATGAGTGTTGTTAAGAGAATTCAACCGAGTTACGAGAACGAACTATTTTGCAGTTTTCAAAAATATCAATTATAACGGCAAAAAAAAAAAAAAACAGAGTCATAGATTCAAAATTAAACTGGCCGTTGATACTGCAATTATCAATAAAATTGTAGGCCAAATATAATGTTCTGCGATTTTTTTTCAGGTCATGGAACAATTGGATGTGTTTGGGGAAATTATTGACGTGGGGGGGGGCTGGTTGTTCTCCATGAGCTCTTTTTGAGGTTTCTATGACATTTCTTCCTATAAGAAGTGTCCTGGTCTAAAAAGAAAATAAATAATATATTGCGGCCAAATCGCTCTTTATTTAGGCAAAACTATCATGCTACCTATCATATTTGATTATGATCTTTCTATTATACGGCATTGGGAGTGCCGATTAGACCAGGTGAGCTCCCCCCCCTCCTAAAACTCAGCATATGGGACAGCCTATCTATGACAAAAGTCTATTTGGTAAAGTCTTTTAACACTATCAGGATTTAATTTGTATTTCATTTTTAATGAGGTTAATATTAATTTTTTCATTTTCTAACCAAATATAATATTTATTTTAACTAGTATTCAAGATCATTATCAAAGTTAGGCAACAAAGAAAGAGAGTATAAACTTTAATTCTAGAAAATAGCATACCCTCCTTCCGCATTGCTCAAAATTTTCATTTTCATCGTTTTTTATGCCAGTATGCATGTGTCTGGTAAATCTATTCACCATAGCGGGTGCAAGATCGAGGTCCCTACGGTGTTTTCTCTATCAATTTAGCCAAGTTGGAAGTTCACAATAGATTTAAGGATTTTCAGCTGCATCCTGTTTCTAACTTTATTCTTGACAAAATTCATAAAAGAAAACACTCTCTCGACAGAGGTTTTTCTGATCGGTAAGCTTAAAATAGATAAAGGTACTTTTCCCATTCTTTCTTAATTTTTCCTATCAAAATTTGCCAACTTTCTCATATTTGGTTTTGTCCACTAACGATATTTCCCCTTCGATAATATAAAATTTTGATCGTCATCCAATCCCCATCTTAGTGCACGATATGAAAATCCTTAAAGGGTTTTTATAGTTTCATCTATCTTCATTAACATATTTCAAATATGGCGATGGAAATTATCAATAAAAACTGAACTTTACAGATTTTGAGTTTTGGCCTTTTTGTTACGAAAGCATTATGCACCGACTTTGCGCAAAGTTTTTTTGACATTCGCAAAATCAGTGCAATGCGCCAATTTTAAAAATTCAATGCGCAGGTACCTCAAAAAAGTGTCAAAATGGCATAAACCCGCCTCACCTGGCCACACTGATCGCCAATTTTAAAAACAATAGCTCCAACCATTAGGGACGTCGTTTGGGGGGGGGGAGAGGATAAGGAAGGGAGAAAGGGGGTTGGGATACTGGCCCCCCAATAATGTTAAGACTAAAACTGTTATATATCCCATGCCCCTTCACTATCTGAATATGGATCCCTCTCCCCCCCCAATAAAATGCTGGAGATTCACCCCAGCCAACCATTAATCATTTCTGTCCCACGTTTATAAAATTATTAATCATTCTTAATTCTAGTCGGAAGGTGAAATAAAAACGAGCGGAACATAATAACTCTTATCCAAATAGAAAGGTGAATAGAAATCTGTGCATATTTTCTCATAGATATTGTTTGATATTTATAACCAGTGGCGTCGCTTAGGGGGGAAGTTGCCCCCAAATAATTTTGAGAAAGAACTATTAAGAAACTTTAAAACTATTGCTCGGTTGAAATTTCAACTTTGTTCTTTACTTTGTGCAGATCATTTTCTTTAATTAATCGATCCTCGTTTTTAATACAAAAATAACGCGAAAAACAGGGGTCCATTACCTTCCTAGTATGTTACACAGTAATATTTACACAAATCTAGAGGCTTCGGAACCTTATGATTAAATAGATAAATGAGACTTGTTAATAGAAAAATTGGGAAAATGTACTATACTTCCTGCTTCCTCCCGTTTCCTAAGGTCGAATTTTTTCCTCTGATCGTTAAAGGTCTTTTACTTCTTAAAATCTATTAGTTGAAAATAAGATTTTCTTACTTTCAAAACTGGATATGAATAGGGGTGTAGCCACAATATTTTTAATGGGTGGGCAAGGTCTAGACCTTGTTCAAGTGCTCATTTATTTCAGTTACTAAAGTAGGAAGACAGTTTTTTTTTTTTTTTTTTTTTTTTTTTTTTTTTTTTTTTTTTTTTTTTTTTTTTTTTTTTAGTCAAGTAATTACCGTAATAAATTATTGAAGTAGGTACTATTCAAGTGGTAATGAAGAAAAGTAAATATTTAACAAATACGCTGCTTGGTGAATTTAAAAACATTACACAGTACATTATGAATAATTTAAACAGTCTTACATTATAACACACATTAAACAATTATAAATATAAGCGTTGGTGCCTGGCTTCAGCAATGAACTACCGCAGACGACAGTAACATAGTATTAACAAGCTTTCGGGCGGGCAAAGGTGAATGTAGTAGTGGGCGTTCAGACGCTGGATTCTGTCTCAGACCCTGTCCAAGTTTTCCACTCAGAATGGTTGAAAGCTGAAAATAGGAACTATGGAGCATCATTTCCAGACATGAAAACACCTACAAGCCGTAGCTGTGTTTAGGTGACAATTTGGACATAGTTTGAGACAGAATCCAGCGCCTGAACGCCCACTTATACACTCGGCTTTTTTCAGCCAGATTCACCATTAATGCTGCAGAACACATCCCTCCTCCACTTCTTCCAACCCCCATGCCCAGCACAAGATGCTCAATTTCTATTCATTTGCTTCTAATTTTGAATGAATTTTGACTCTGTAAGATTTAATTTGTTACTAAACTTTTAATATGTGTGATTTATTGAAATATTTTTTATGATTTTCTATTAAACTGATTTTTGTGGGTTTGCTGATTTATATTAATAAATAGCATTGATATCAGCGGGCCACATAAAGCCGATACAAAAATTATAGGCAGCACATTTGCTCTGTCTAAACAAAGATTCAGATACAAGATAGATCAAAGTTTTACCACAGGTTGTGTAACATTAGATTGTTACATATTCCTTAAGTTTAAATAGCGACCATATTTCAAATTTGAAATTATTCTAAAAACAAAGTTAGAATTATTAACTTATTCTTTGGGCATTGTTTGACAAAGGATATCCAGAAAATCTGAACAATTCTTGCCATCATCAAGGCAGAAACTTTAAATTAACTAAAAATTGCCAGGGATGCCAATTGAAAGTTAAAATTGACTTCTAGCACAAAAAAGTATGCTTGGCTAGGACAGGGCATTAACTAATATTAATTAAAACAAACAGAAACAACAAATTAACTGAACGGTTGAAGAAGAAAAAAGAGGAGAAAAAGTAAACCAGTAAATAAATAAACCTACGGTTTCAACTTTAAAGGTAAAAAAAGAAGAAGAAAGAGAAAGCAATAGGGAACGAGAAAAAAGGGAAAATATAAATGGGGAGAAAAACAAACCTGGAGGAGGACAGCATTAAACACTTTTTCTGTAATGACCCTTCGCTGCTCGCTTAAAGAATATAAGATTGTTTGAGCTCCGCATGTCTAAAGGGGTGTGAATTCCAAATAGTCGGTGCAAAAAATCTAATTAAAAATGAAGCTCTTTTGGTAGAGGGCGCTTCTTGGACTATGTCACAAGAATGTCGTCTGTCGTAAGTGTGTAAATCTTGATTTAATGTAAACATATGGAAGATGGAAGCAGGCTATTGAAATACTTGAAACAAAAATTTGCAATATGAAAATCTCGAGTCTTGGATACATCAAATATCTTGGTAAATTTAAAATGAAGACTGATGTCATCTGTATGTTGAACAGATGATATAAATTGAATTACGTTATTTTGGATGATTTGAACTCTTTTATAAAAATGAATGAAGTTACTTCCCCATATGGAGCAGCCGTAAGACAAATGGGGATGGAAAAATAGAATGATAAATCATTTTCAGAGTTTTATTAGGGAAACAGAATTTAACACGGCGGATGACTCCAAAGGAACTTGAAAGTTTATTGCCTACTAATTTTGCATGCTCTTTCCATGAAAGATTCTCTTCAACTACAAATCCAAGATATCTACTGGTTTTTACTTTATTTATAATATTATTAGCTGCTTTTAATTTTAGATCTGTTTGAATTGACGATATTCTAGAAAATACTACATAATGTGTCTTACTGTAATTCAGTGTTAAATAGCTCGAATCAGCCCACGAGACAATTTCAGCGAGAGCTGTTTCCATTTTTGTAAACAAAGAAGGTATATTTTCACATGCAACAAAAATAAGTGCATCGTCTGCAAAACTATTATGGTGGCTTCAGACAAATAATATTTTACTTGGTTAACATAAATAAGAAAAAGTAGGGGTCCCAGTAATGACCCTTGTGGTACTCCACAGGTTATAAAATGGCACTCAGATATTAGGTTTACATTATGCAAGACTTGAGCTCTATTACTAAAATACTAATGAAAACATTTTAAAGGTACGTTATGTATCCCTATGATTTGAGAATCTGAAGTGATTTGTCATGATCAATAGTGTCAGATGCTGTTTTAATGTTTAACAATAATCCTGCCAGTACTAGGCCTTTATCAAGTGCATCGTTCACCCAATCAACCAATATTAAAATAGCAAGATCTGTTGAAAGTCTTTACCGAAAACCGAACTGCGTTTTGCAAAGTATATCCTGTTCCTGGAGGTAATTATATATTATTTTTATGAACCACTTTCTCATAAATCTTGGAAAAAAAGGCAGAATGGATGTGGGCCGGTAATTGCTCGGGCCATTTTTTTACTTTCCTTTATGAAGGGGTAATACATGTGCCAGTTTAAGCCTTTTTGAGAAAGTGTCCTTTTCAAGTGAAAAATGTATTAAATAAGCTAAAATAGGGATCACAATTTTTTTATTCGCTTTACATATTTTTAACGACACTTCGTCAATTCCACAAGATTGTGATTTCATTTTCGTATTTATTTCATTTTCATCACATTCCGTAAACAGGAATGCAGAAGTTACATTTCGAGGTCGGAGTTTGGGAACAGGTGGGCTTAATGATCTTTTAGCAGGTTCATGGCACAGTTTTGAACCTTCCTCTGAAAAATACATGCATCAATTTTCCGCAATTTCTTTCGGATCATTAAAAATTTCATCACCAAAAGTCATCTTTTTATTTGCTCCTTTTCTTTTTTATAGCCCAGTACTTCATTAACTTTTTCCAGGACTTCTTCATATTTTCTTTAATTTGATTAAAGTCCTTTTCATAACATGATTTTTCAGCATACCTTTTTATTTTATTCAGTCGATTTCGTTATTCTTTGAAAATCCGGAGTTTTTGATCCGTGGGGTCTTTTATATAATCTCTATACAGATTATTCTTTATTTTTACAGATGCAAGGATACCAGTTGTCATCCGTTCCTTCCTTGGAATATTTTTTTTCTTTCTGGCCTGTTTAATTATACAACACTTATGAAACTTCGTAAGAAATGTATCCAGAAACAAATTATAAGCCTAATTTGCACACTTATTTTTAAAAACATCCGAAAGATCAACATAGTCTAAATTTTCAGCTATCTATTTTCTGATAAATCTCAATATTTATGCTTATTTTTTGGTGGCCTGATATATCAAGTGCCAAGTTTGCCAATCAACATATGGTGGTCTGACCCATCATTAATAGGAACGTCAGCCGAAAAACCTTTTAATAATTGGCCATCAACAAAAACATTATGTATTAGAGTTGCCAAAGACTGCGTTATTCTGGTAGGAATTGATATTAAAGGGTATAAATAACACGATAACATTATGTTAAGGAAATCAACACGGCCATCTGAATTCAACAGATCAAAATTAAAATCACCCATAACTGTCTTTTTATCTTCTCTTGTAAGTTTAGACAAAACACTTTCAAGAACATCTACGAACTCATTATCTGAAAATGATGGTACTTTATACACTAATCCCATTATCAAATTTTCCAAACTTGACGACATTGTTTCGATAAACTGAGTTTCAACTTTACCTTCAAGCCAGAGCGAAAGGTCATCTCTTACATTATAATCCACATCACATCTAATCAAAGCTGCTAGGCCTCCTCTCTGCATAAGAGAACGATCTTTATATTCAACTTTATACCCTGGAACAGAAAAATCCATTACATTCACATTCATGTCATTTCAAAAAGTTTCACACATTGCCGACAAGAGCGAACATTTGGCTGATCAAAACCCTTGACAGTTCCTGAAAATTAAAGAATTATCTTTACTAGAATCCCATTGAGAAAGACTGCCAAGTTCAACATATGCACTATCTTTTGTACATTTTCCTAGTCTATCTTTCCATTCTGCTCCATCAAATGAAATGTCTGCGAATACGTCATCCAGAACTAGCCTATTTTCTTCGTAACTTTTTAAACGACCATGATGAGACCCTAGCATGAACCAACCGTACACAGTAAGGACTAAGGAGAACAAATATAAAGAGGAAAACAAAAAACAATACAATCTTTACTAGAATCCCATTGAGAAAGACTGCCAAGTTCAACATATGCACTATCTTTTGTACATTTTCCTAGTCTATCTTTCCATTCTGCTCCATCAAATGAAATGTCTGCGAATACGTTGTGAGAATGTGGGAAAGCCATCATAACCTGACTAAATAGTAAAAATAGCAAAGTATGACTTTTACGTAATTATAAAGGTAACGAAGTATTAATTTTCTTTGTGTAAGGAAAACAAACAACATTACATTTGAACAAGAATACCCTTGATCCATTTAGGGCCATAAAATGCAAATGCCGGACCACCGTTTTAAACCAGGGGTCAACGACAAGAAAATTACGCGAGTTGTATCACCTGACAAAACAGGGTTTTTAATAGAGAAAGCGGAAACTAACCTTTTGAACAAAGAACTATTATTAGGATTACATCAAAACTGGTCTCTGGCCAATGAAAGAAAAGAAGATCAAAATAAGACAAAACTTAAAATAGGGATTCGGGGACGGAAACATGGTAGTCTTTTTTGGATCAAACAAGGAGTAAGTAGAAACATTCGATAGCCTAGAATTAACTTAATCTTTTTCTTTTCGGTAAAAATTGGTGAATTGAACAAGTAGATCATTAGACCTTAGACCTAGAAGAGGTTTAGAAGTATTCAACATAATCAGAATTAGAATATTTTTCTTTTTATCTCCTTTTGTAATAAAAATCAGTTGTCACTGAATTCTGAGTACCGATTCCTTACCCAAGCCTCAGTTTGTAACACGCTACCAAATATATTAGCCCTGTTCGTAGGGGCAACCTTACAACGTCATCCAGAACTAGCCTATTTTCTTCGTAACTTTTTAAACGATCATGATGAGACCCTAACATGAACTAACCGTACACAGTAAGGACTAAGGAGAACAAATATAAAGAGGAAAACAGAGTCGGTCGAAAACAGGATCAGCCGCTTTGTGGCATGTTTGAAACAGGTTTGATGCGGCATGGCCGCTTAGAAACAAAAATGAATTCTTGTCGAAAAGGGGCATGTTTAAGAGCTGACGTCACAAGACTTGTTTTGTTTCTTAAGCTAATACGAAGGTGATGACATGCCAATTCTAAAACAAAAACGACTCTATGGAAATGCGGCACGTTTAGGCACTACGTCAAAAACTGGTTTCTGTCACAAGACATTAATTTAAATAAAACTTTCGGGGCTGCTTCTGCTCTTAAAATCTAACCAAATAAAATAGCGTAAGTGTATCCAAGCTATCAAAGAAAGTAAATAGATTTCTTTGCAAATGGTATCAAGTTTTCCATTTCAGGTCAACTAGAGGATGTATGAAACTAAATTAAACACTACTATTTGTGTCCAGATTTTTAAGAGGGTGTATGTCGTTAAAAATTACTGAAAATTTTCTCCAGCATACAAATAGCAGGCCAAACTATAAATTCTTGAAAGAACGAAAAGATCTAAAGTATTATTTTCTTTTTCTCTGAAAAGACTGCGTCAATATAAAACGAACAGAAATTAATTTAAAAAAACTTTTTCCACAAAATAATTTTTTCAAAGAAAAGTAAAGAACTCCATTAAACAAAATATGAGCAAAAATAAAATCAAATAATCTAACAAGCGTGAAAATACCACAAATCAGCATCGATAAACAAATGAAACCCAAAACGAACAGAAATTAAAATAAATAACCGGGTCAAACTCAAAACGAGCAGAAATTAACATAAGTTGGGCTCAAAACCCCTATGCCTTCCCAAGGCCAGAACATAATTTGCACTTTGCTGAAAAAATACAAATGAATGTGCATTGTCAGTTTAATATACATATACTGATATTTAGTAATCATAATGTTAAGATTCTTTGATTTATTAAAGTTATAAATTTAAAAACATTTATATTTTTTTTAAATAGAAATAAGTGTGAAATGCTACCACTGGAAGACGAAGTAGAAGAGGTGTGTGAGGGGATCCCGAGAAATGAAAAAATTAAAATATTGGGTATGTTTTTTCAAAGAAGTTGGAGCCGAACGGGAAGTAAAAATTGGATACATACAATATCGAAATTCAAAAATGCCCTTAGACAAGGATATGGAAGAAGTCTGACGGTTCACCAAAGAGCTCAGTACGTGAATACTTATGCTTGCCCAGTTTTATGGTATCTGTCCTTTGTTTCAAAACCCAAAAAGACACATCTAAAACAAATTGTGAGGGCAATTTAACGGTATATATGGAATGAAAAATGTCCATTTAAATTGAAAACAGACAATATGTTCATATATATAAATAATAGAGGTCTTCAGGTTATACATGTGGAATGTAAGATGAAAGAATTGTTTACTAGGACAATGTTAGAGCAAGTGATGAGGAAAAAAGAATCACATACAATCACTACTTTTTATTTGAATCCAATCACCAATCAAGTTTTCGTATATGGAGCAACCTCCGCTGTCACTGATTGGCCCTAAAAAACGGATGTTGCCTCAAAAACCACTCTGGTTGTGTTATACAATCTCGAGTATACTCTCAAAACATGTTTGACCACTTTATAGGTTTGCCAGCTTTTTAAAATGTACACGTGAAACTGTGTTGCACATTCTTGTGCAATTCCATGTATGGTTGATATCAATAGCAAAAAACCAGTCTGATTGTCTTATACAACCTTGACTATAGTTTCAAAACATGTTTAACCACTTTATAGATTTGCACGCTTTTTGCAATGTGCACGTGAAACTGTAGTGTATACCATGTGAGGGAGTACTGACTCTCTTTGAAAAGGTGTAGAGCATTAAGCGAATAGCATGGTCCTAGGGCCTCAAGCAAATAGCATGGTAATTCCTAGGGCCTCAAGCAAAGTATAACTTAGCACTCTACTCATATGGCGGCGGACTGCTCTGTATCTCCATCGAAACCAGCCACAAATCAAAGAAAAGAACGGGAGATAGTCCAACTGGATGATTATGTGTCATATCCATCCTTGACAAAAGAAGTAAAGCGAAAAGATTCAGAGGTGGGTAAAGACTTAAACAAAGATAAAAGAAAAATTGAACAAAAAGTAGAGCAAGAATTGCAGAAAATGAGAGAAGAACTAGAAAAGAAACAGAAAACTGAGACAGAAAACATAGAGGCTACGAAGAAAGAAATGAGGAAAAAACCTAAAAAGTAGACAACTAACTCAACAGTAAGCGACGAAGATAGTGAAAAAGAAGAAGAGATCACAGATATACTACCTCGTAGCCATTCTACACCAGGAGTCAAAACTAGGGGGATGAAAAGAAATAAATACAGACGGTTTAAGAAAAACGAAGAAAAAGAGAAAGAATATGGAACGTTGAAACACATGGAAAATATGGAAGCTATGCTGAATAGCGTTACACCGGTGCTGATGGTGGACGAGTACGTGGATAATACATTGGTGAAAATCGTAGAAGTAGAAATGAATACGTCAACATCATCTAGTGGGTCAGAAAAAGAGAACAAGAAAGCGAAAACTGGTGAAGAAGAGAAGAATGAAACAAGATTAAAATTGGATCCAAAAAACTTATAAGTTTAAATGTAAATGGACTGAAGCAAAGAAAGAGACAACAGCTATTAAGAGACTTTCTGATGACAGAAAGTATAGAATTAGCTTTTGTACAAGTAAGAAATGATTTAAAAAGCGTAGAACCCGAATACAAATACTTAACAAACACTTGTATTGGCTGCGGTAGTATAGCAGTGGTATATAAACGTCAGTTTGAGCCAAAAAATCTCAGAATCGACGAAGAAGGAAAAATTAACAGTTGTGTTATAAATAGAAGAACATATATGAATGTTTATGCCCCATCCGGATCCCAAAATAGGAAAAACAGAGAGAAATTTTTCCGGAAAGATATTGCAGCATTTATCCCCAAAAATACTGATGAATTAGTATTACTTGGAGATTTTAACTGTGTAACAAGTAAGAAAGATGCCATACCCAGAGAAGAGAATAAAGATAGGGGAGAGACAAAGATAGGGAAGACTTTGAAATCGATGAAGGAAATACATCCCAAGCTACTACCCGAATACTGGAAACAGACGATGAAGTCCAGAATTACGCAAGAGGTAAAGACAAATTTTACTAGAATTATTAAAAACTAGTGATGAGTATCTGAAATTTCTTTATAGAATAGCTTATGAACTAAAAATAGAGATATAAGAAGGGATAAATTCGAATAAGGAATATTTCGAGACTCTATTAGAAATAAGAGAAAGAGAACAAAAGAAGGCAGAAGCCTACAGGATAAGAGCAAAATGCGAGGACCAGATAAGGAATGAACAACTAACAACAACACTTCTTTGCAAGGTGAAAAAGCAAGCAGAAGAAACTAATCTATAAAGAGTTAAAAAGAAAAATGGGGAAACCACTGAGAAAATGGAAGACATCATGGAAGAAGTGAAATCCTTCTTCAAGAATGTATATACAAGAGAGACAGAAGAAGAAAAGGAGAAAGTGGACGAATTCTTTCGGGAAATTGAATATAATCAAGTGACAGAGGAAGAGAATGATATACTTACGGCCAAATTAACAAAAGAAGAAATGAAAAAACTATAATAGAGACGGATAACAATGAAACACCAGGACTTGATAGAATACCTTACGAATTTTACCATCCACATGTCGAAGAAATCGCAGAACATCTGGCAGATATTTTTAATGAATCATAGGCAGCGCGATAGCGCTGCCTAAGTAAAGAACGATGTGGGCACAATGTATTATTTATTTTTTCTTCTCCATACTTGGGCATCTCGTATCGAACGAGTTGTCGTAGAAACTTCGAAAAGGGCTCATTTGATTGGAAATTGGAGTGCCTAGTGCCCTTTTTAATAGTCGAAAGTGATTGGAGGGCAACTAGCCCACCCCCCACGCCCATCATTCCCCAAACACATCCAATCAAATTTTGATATAGCCATTTTGTTCAGCGTAGTTGATTTCCACATAGAAAATATGTTTTTAAGGCGGACTCTCCCCTACAACCCTCGGGGCAAGGTTTTTAAGTTATGCCTAGGGGGCATATAATGTTTTTATAGAAGGTGTTGTCGTAGAAACTTCAAAAAGGCTCATTCGATTGGAAATTCAACGGGCTAGTGCCCTTTTTAATAGTCGAAAGTGATCGGAGGGCAACTAGCCCCCCCCCCTCCCCACGCCCTTCATTCCCCCAAACACATCCAATCAAAATTTTGAGATAGCCATTTTTTTCAGCGTAGTTGATTTCCAGATAGAAAATATATTTTTGAGGAGGATACTTCCCTACAACCCTCGGGGCAAGGGTTGTAAGTTATGACCTGAGGGCATAAAAGGTTTTTATAGAAGGTGTTGTAGAAACTTCAAAAACGGCTCATTCGCTTGGAAATTCAAAGGGCTAATGCCGCTTTTTAATAGTCGAAAGTTATTGGAGGGCAACTAACCCCCCTCTCACGCCCACCTTTTCCCCAAACACATCCAATCAAAATTTTGAGATAGCCACATTATTCAACTTAGTTTTAAGTTCTGTAAATTAGGTCTTCGAGGATGATAACCCCCTCACAGCCCTCAGGACAATGGTTGTGAGTTATGCCCTGGGGGCATATAAAGTTTTTATAGAACGTGTTGTCGTAGAAACTTCAAAAAGGGCTCGTTCGATTAGAAATTGAAATGGCTCTAGCCCTTTTTAATAGTCGAAATTAATTGAAAGGCAACTAACACCCCTTCCACGCCCACCATTCCCCCAAACACATCGAAAAAAAAATTTGAGATACCTATTATGTTCCACGCATTTAAAGTTCAGGAAATTATACCTTTGAGCAGGACACTCCCCCCAAAGTCTTCAGGGCAAGGTTTATAAGTTATGCCCTGGGGGCATATAAGTTTTTATTGAAATCTTTGTCGTAGAAACTTGAAAAAGGGTTTTTCGATTTGAAATTCAAAGGTTTAGTGCCCTTTTCATGGTCGAAAGTGATTTGAGGGCAACTAGCCCCCCTCTCTCGCCCACCTTTTCCCCAAACGCATCCAATTAAAATTTTTAGATAGTCATTTTGTTCAGTGTTGTGGATTTCCATATAGAAATTATGTTTTTGAGGAGAACACTCCCCCACAGCCCTCAGGGCAAGGGTTGTAAGTTATGTCCTGGGGGCATATAAGGTTTTTGTAGAACGCGTCGTCGTAGAAACTTCAAAAAGGGCTCATTCGATTGGAAATTGAAATGGCTAGTGCCCTTTTTAATAGTCAAAAGTGATTGGAAGGCAACTAACACCCCTTCCACGCCCACCATTTCCCCAAACACATCCAATAAAAAATTTTAGATAGCCATTTTGTTCCACGCAGTTCAAAGTTCAGGAAATTATACCTTTGAGCAAGACACTCCCCCCACAATCTTCAGGGCAAGGGTTATAAGTTGTGCCCTGGGGGCATATAAGGTTTTTGTTGAAATCTTTGTCGTAGAAACTTGAAAAAGGGCTCATTCAATTGGAAATTCAAAGGGCTAGTGCCCTATTTAATAGTCGAAAGTGATTTGAGGGCAACTAAACACCCTCTCACGCCCACCTTTTCCCCAAACACATCCAATCAAAATTTTTAGATAGCCATTTTATTCAACGCAGTTGAAAGTTTTGGAAATTAGGTCTTTAAGGATGACAACCCATCCCCCCCACAACCCTCAGGGAAAGGATTGTAAGTTATGCCCTGGGAGCATGTAAGGTTCTTATAGAAAGCGATATTGTAAGAACATCAAAAAGGGCTCATTCAATTGAAAATTGAAAGTTCGGGGCATGTAAGGTTTTATAGAAAACTTTGTTGTAGAAATTTCAAAAAGGGCTCATTCAATTGGAAATTAAAGGGCTAGTGCCCTTTTAATAGTCGAATGTGATTGAAGGGCAACTAACCCCCCTCTCACGCCCGCCATTTCCCCAAACACATCCAATCAAAATTTTGAGATATCCATTTTGTTCAACGTAGTCGAAAGTTCTGGAAATTCGGTCTTTTAGGATGATAACCCCATCAGAGCCCTCAGTGCAAGGGTTGTAAGCTATGCCCTGGGGGCATATAAGGTTTACATAGAAAGTTGTTGTAGAAGTTTCAAAAGGGGCTCATTTGATTGGAAATTGAAATTGCCCTTTTTAATAGTCGAAAGTGAGTGGAGAGTAATTAACCCCCCTCTCACGCCCACCATTTTTCCAAACATTTTCAATCAAAGTTTAGAGATAGCCATTTTGTTCAACGTAGTTTTAAGTTCTGGAAATTATGTATTTAAGGATGACAAACTCCCCAAAGTCCCCAGAGCAAAGGTTGTAAGTTAGCCCTGGGGGCATATAAGGTTTTTATTGATAGAGTTGTCGTAAAAACTTGAAAAGGGGCTCATTCAATTGGAAATTGAGAGGGCTAGTGCCCTTTTTAATAGTTGAAAGTGATTGGACGGTAACTAACCCCCTTCTCATGCCCATTATTCCCCCAAACACATCCAATCAAAATATTCAGATAGCCATTTTGTTCAACGAAGTAAAAAGTTTTGGAAATTAGGTCTGTGAGGATGACAACCCCCTCACAGCCCATAGGAAAAGCGTTGTAAGTTATGCATTGGGGGCATATAAAATTTTTATAGAACGCGTTGTCGTAGAAACTTCAAACAGGGCTCATTCGATTAGAAATTGAAATGGCTTGTGCCCTTTTTAATAGTCGAAAGTAATTGGAAGGCAACTAACAGCCCCTCCACGCCCACCATTTCCCCAAACACATCCAATCAAAATTTTGAGATAGCCATTTTGTTCCACGCAGTTAAAGTTCAGAAAATTATACCTTTGAGCAGGACACTCCCCCCACAGTCTTCAGGGCAAGGGTTATAAGTTAAGCCCTGGGGACATATAAGTTTTTATTATACCTTCCCAAGGCAAGAACATAATTTGCACTTTACTGAAAAAAATATAAATGAATGTGCATTGTCAGTTTAATATACATATACTGATATTCAGTATTCAAAATTTTAATATTATTTGATTTATTAAAAGTATAAAAGTAAAAAAATCACACCCACCATTTCCCCAAACACATTGAATCAAAATTTTTGAGATGGTCATTTTGTTTAACGTAGTTTCAAGCTCTGGAAATTAGGTCTTTGAGGATGACAACCCTCCTCCCCAAAACCCTCAGGACAAGGGTTGTAAGTAATGTCCTGGGGGCATATAAGGTTTAATATTTGTATGCTACCACTGTTATTACAATTACCACTAGTCCCCGGCGTCGCACCTATAAGAGAATAGATTATAGTCTTCCTCAAATCCAATTTTTATTCACAAGATATTCTACCTATTCATGAGGTAGAAACTTTCTGAGTCACTGGCTGGACGCTAGTCTTCTTCATTATTCATCAAGAGAAGTAGAAATCTGGTAAAAACAAAATGACTGTGGTATTTCAAAATTCTTGCAGAATAGTTGAAATATCTAAGAGTTATGTATTTCTAAAAGAATTAACAATTAAAATTAGTTTTATTTTAATTACTCGAAAATTACTGTATACAAAACTTCGAATACCGTATCACAAAATTCATCATTTATCTTTGAATATTAGTGCGTCGAAAAAAAAACTCCTTCAGGTAAACTTCAAAAGTATATTAGAATTGTGGGATGTGGCTATAGTTATCGTGAATGAAAATAAACTTATTATATTAAAGATCGATGTGAGTATAAAATATTATTTTTTTGTTGTTGCTGTTGCTTAGACCAGGGCACTTTGTATCGAAGGAGTTGTCGTAGGAACTTCAAAAAGGGCTCATTCGATTGAAAATAGAAAGGGCTTATGCCCTTTTAATAGTCGAAAGTGATTGGAGGGAAACTAATCCCCCTCCCACACCCACCCTCCCATTTTACTTTATTTTAAAAAACTAAATGTTGCTATAAGATTAAATCAAAATGCACTGTGTTAATGCTAATTCCCAATAAGGCATCTCAGCAGTATCCCAATAAAGACTGAGGGTATTATGTTAAAACTTTCGGGGCTGCTTCTGCTCTTAAAATTTAACCAAATCAAAATAGCGTAAGTGCATCCAAGCTATCAAAGAAAGTAAACAGATTTTTTGCGAATGGTATCAAGTTTTCCATTTCAGGTCAACTAGAGGAGCTATGAAAGTAAATTAAACACTACTATTTGTGTCCAGATTTTTAAGAGGGTATATGTCGTTAAAAATTGCTGAAAATTTTTCTCCAGCATACAAATAGCAGGCCAAACTATAAATTCTTAAAAAACGAAAATATTTAAAGTATTATTTTCTTTTTCTCTGAAAAGACTATGTCAATATAAAACGAACAGAAATTAATTTAAAAAAACTTTTTCCCAAAATAAGTTTTTTAAAGAAAAGTAAAGAACTCCATTAAACAAAAAATGAGCAAAAATAAAATCAAATAATCTACCAAGCGTGAAACTACCACAAATCAGCATCGATAAATAAATGAAACCCAAAACGAACAGAAATTAAAATCTTGTAGAAGTTTCTACAACATCGCTTTCTATAAGAACCTTATATGCCCCCAGGGCATAGACATAACTTACAACCCTTGCCCCGAGGGCTGTGGGGGGTGGGAGGGTTTCATCCTTAAAGAAATAATTTCCAGAACTTTCGACTACCTTGAAAAAATGGCTATCTCAAAATGTTGTGTGTATGTGTTTGGGGAAATGGTGAGCGTGAGAGGGGGTTAGTTGCCCTCGCTTTCTATAAAACCTTATATGCCCCCAGGGCATAACTTACAACCCTTGCCCTGAGGGCTTTGGGGGGGGGGTGTCATCATCAAAGACCTAATTCCTAAAAGTTTCAACTACGTTGAACAAAATGACTATCTAAAAATTTTGATTGGATGTGTTTGGGGAAAAGGTTGGCATGAGAGGGGGGTTAATTGCCCTCCAATCACTTTTAACTATTAAAAAGGGCACTAGCCATTTCAATTTACAGTCGAATGAGCTCTTTTTGAAGTTTCTACGACAGCACTTTCTATAAAAACCTTATATGCCCCCAGGGCATAACTTACAACCCTTGCCCTGAGTGCTGTCGGGGGGGGGGGGGTCATCCTCAAAAACCTAGTTTCCAGAACTTTCAACTACATTGAACAAAATAGCTATCTCAAAATTTTTATTGGATGTATTTGGGGAAAAGGTGGGCGTGAGAGGGGGGTTAGTTGCCCACCAATTACTTTTGACTATTAAAAAGGGCACTAGCCCTTTAATTTCCAATTGAATGAGCCCTTTTTGAAGTTTCTACAACAAAGTTTCCTATAAAACCTTACATGCCCCCAGGGCATAACTGACAACCCTTGCCCTGTGGATTGTGGGGGGAGTGTCCTGCTCAAAAATATAATTTCTATCTGGAAATCAACTACACTGAACAAAATGGCTGTCTCAAAATTTTCATTGGATGTGTTTGGAAAAATGGTGGGCGTGAAAAAGGGCACTAGCCATTCCAATTTTCAATTGAATGAGCCATTTTCGAAGTTTCTATGACAACTCCTTCAATACAAAGTGCCCTGGCCAAAACCAGAAAATAAATAAATAATACATTGTGCCAACATCGTTCTTTACTTAGGCAGCGCTATTGCACTGCCTATGATTAAAAAGATTATGCGATCACCAAAATGTGGTTGTCAGAGGCAACGCTATAGCGTTGCCTATAGTAAAGGCCATACAGCTCCTATGTTTTATTATTATTATTTTTTCCCAGAGCCACATCATATGGAAGGGGTCATCAAATAAACTTCAAAGGTGGCTCATTTGATTACAAATCAAGAGTTCTAGTGCTCTTATTAAGAGTCAAATAATATTTGAGGGCAACTAGCCCCTCCCCATGCCCTTTTTTCCCCAAATACATCTCATAAAAGTTTTGAGGTAGCCATTTTGTTAAAAATAGTTCTAAGATCATATCACATCTTTGAGAGCGTGCCATAGCAAAAATAAGATTACAGAAATTAAAAAAATTACAAAATCTTTTCAGTGATTATGTTTAGTTTTAAGAATAGAGGGTAAAAGAAAAAAATTGTTTAATAATAGAATAAAATATTTAGGATAGTTTTTGGATAAGTAAGGATATTTAGGATATTTAGGATATTTAGGATATTTAGGATAAATTTTGAATAAGTAAGGTAAATAAGTTATTTAGGATAGGTAGGTATTAAGTGTGAATACGAAACGCCCTTAAATAGTGTACATTTCGTAGATTTGCATGGACCGCTAGGTAGTGCGCAGAGTGCTGAAATATTTCTTAGATTTGCGTGGACCGCTAGGTAGCGTGCAGAGAGTCTTTAAATAAAGTATTTAATCTGGTAATTGTTTGTTTTTTTGTTGTTTTTTTTATGTCTTTTTAGTTGTGGTGTTGGTAGTTGTTTAATAATATTTTGTTGTTAGCTTTGTTTTTAGTTGTGTGTACTATTTCACTTACTAGGTTTAAATTACTCGTGTTTAAAGCATTGTGAAAAAGGAGAAAAAAAGATGAGTGTACGAGGAATTATAGGAAAAGATGGGAAAAACGTTGAAATATGTTCGAAAAAATACAGCATTTATGAGTTTCACCACATTTACAGATGAAGACCAGCCAGCTGAACCTGAGATACATAGATGGATGAAACAGAAAGGTTTGCGAAAAGAAAATCTGATAGGTATAGATGCGTCAGGTTTGAAGTTCAAGAAAACAATTTTTGTTAAATTTACAAACTGTGAAGAACTTGAGAATTTTTTGGAGCAAAGAAGAAACGGAATGCTCCCATTCGCAACGACGGGTGGAGAAGTAAAATATGTGATTATTGCGAGCTGCGAGGATAGACCTAGCTACGTCAAAATCGAAGGATTACCCTTTGAAATGGAAGGGTTAACAGCGCAAAAAGCATTGACGGGTACGGTACGGTGCTAAAGTGTTAAAGAGATGTCTACCAGGGAGTAGGATATATAGAAACGTCAAAAACAAGATTTACAGCGAAAATAAAAATAACTAGGAACATTCCTTCTTTTGTTTTTGTGGATGGACTATGATGGCGAGTATGGTACGACGGACAGATGAAAACGTGCACCAGATGCAACCAAGAAGGACATATGACGGCGGACTGCTCTGTATCTCCATCGTAACCAGCCACAAATCAAAGAAAAGAACGGGAGCTAGTCCAACTGGATGATTATGTGTCATATCCATCCTTGACAAAAGAAGTAAAGCGAAAAGATTCAGAGGTGGATAAAGACTTAAGCAAAGATGAAAGAAAATTGAACAAAAAGTAGAGCAAGAATTGCAGAAAATGAGAGAAGAACTAGAAAAGAAACAGAAAACTGAGACAGAAAACATAGAGGCTACGAAGGAAGAAATGAGAAAAAAACCTAAAAAGAAGACAGCTAACTCAACGGTAAGCATTGAAGATAGTGAAAAAGAAGAACAGATCACAGATATACTACCTCGTAGCCATTCTACACCAGGAGTCAAAACAAGGGGGATGAAAAGAAATAAATACAGACGGTTTAAGAAAAACGAAGTAAAAGAGAAAGAATCTGGAACGTTGAAACACATCGAAAATATGGAAGCTATGCTGAATAGCATTACATTGGTGCTGATGGTGAACGAGTACGTGGATAATACATTGGTGAAAATGGTAGAAGTAGAAATGAATATGTCAACATCATCTAGTGGGTCAGAAAAAGAAAACAAGAAAGCCAAAACTGGTGAAGAAGAGGAGAATGAAACAAGATTAGAATTGGATTAAAAAAACTTCTAAGTCTAAATGTAAATGGACTGAAGCAAAGAAAGAGACAACAGTTTTTAAGAGACTTTCCGATGACAGAAAGTATAGAATTAGCTTTTGTACAAGAAAGTGATACTGATGATTTAAAAAGCGTAGAACCCGAATACAAATACTTAACAAACACTTGTATTGGTGGCGGTAGTGCAGCAGTGGTATATAAACGTCAGTTTGAGCCAAAAAATGTCAGAATTAACGAAGAAGGAAAAATTAGCAGTTGTGTGATAAATAGAAGAACATATATCAATGTTTATGCCCCATCCGGATCCCAAAATAGGGAAAACAGAGAGAAATTTTTCCGGAAAGATATTGCAGCATTTATCCCCAAAAATACTGATGAATTAATATTACTTGGAGATTTTAACTGTGTAACAAGTAAGAAAGATGCCATTCCCAGAGAAGATTTGGTTTTTCAAGGTCACTTTCGATGGTATGTATTAAGTGCACAAGGTGATGGGTGGTGCAAGTTTTCCTTAACATGTTTTAATTTTTTTTTCTCAGGAGAATGTGATTCACAATTTCTCTTCAATAAATTTTGGAGGGACAAAGCCTTGCAGTCAACGTCATTAGTTTGATACAGTAATAGAAAATGACTGTTTAACTTTAGCCAGCGGCGATAGGAGAAGGCTAAAGTGGTAACTACCCGCTAGAGGGGGCAGAGGGGAGACGAATTTGTAAAGGTTTGAGAGATTCGTGCAAATTAAATCAAGAGTAATATTGCCTTTGGTAGTTGGGACCTTTACAATCTGTTTTAAATTAAAAGAATTACAAGTAGATTCAAGTTTTAAATCATTTGCGTCACCCATCAGGAAAATTCCTGCATTTGGGTGTTTTGATAGTACAAACTCAGCACTTGCACGTAATTTTTCGATAAAATTTATTTTGTCAGCGGATCTATGATTAGGGGAGTAATAATAACAACACAGGACAATTAAATTGAAAGGACGCGGCAAGATTTTGGGTCAAATACACACCCACATAATTTCATCAAAGGGAGCAAGACACGGAATTGAGGTTTCACTTGGGTATATTTCATTACGGACAAAGAATAGAATTCTACCACCTTTCTTACCCAGAGGGTGGTTTTCTGGTCTGACTTTAATAAACTGTAAAAAATTGTTAATTTTTAACATGCACGAAATTTGAGCTCGTGCTTCAGTAATAGTCAAATGTAATCTAACAAGAACAAGGGGGTTCTTTGCCCTCCGAGAAATGTTTAACATGCCCTGAAAGTTTCAACTTAATACCCGCATTCGTTTCTGAGATATTGCTGATGCGTCCTTTTGACGGTCAGTCAAATTGTTGAGATTTGCTCAACAACTTTGCTCTCCAGGGACACATTTTTCGGAAACATTTCTTTCGTACGAAATGCAACTCACGTTCATATCTGAGAAAAAGAATCGATGCCCTAGCGTTACCCAGTAAAATCGTCACGTTAACAGCGTTAATGTCTGGAAGGTGACAAGTATCGAAGTATGACTGATTCAAATTCGAAAAACAATAGGAATTATGTGACAAACATTGTTTGTTACTTCTTTTTTGATTTCACGTTTTGTGAATATTTTTATTCAAAATTAACAAGTTCTGAGATTTTTGGGGCATCAGGGCTTATATTTGCACGACAACTTTACGCTTCAGGGACAAATGGCTTTGGAAACGCTTCTCTACACAATCTTAACAAGTTATTGTGAAACCGCCCAATTAACTCCAAATAGTTTGGCCAAACAAAGTAAAAAAATTTATAATGAACGAGAAGGATGGTCCTTTAAGGTATCGTATCGCAAACCTCTAAAGTTAAAGTTTAGCTTATTCTCATTTTTATATATTTTCAGGGTAACCAGTGCCATGTTGAGTTACCCAGAAAAATCATATATGTAATTTTTAACTAATTTATATAGCCTAACAGGCATATTATCCCAACAATACTGTGTTTTAGTTAGCAAAAAAATGAGCTTAAATACGTTAGAATTTGTATGCTTTCAGAAAATTCATGGTTGGCTAAAAAAAAAAGTCCTTTAGTTCAAGTTTAAAATTTTAAATCTTTCTAATCCTGTAGGATAACACTGCAATGCAGTTTTTAGTGTGGGTTCTCCTTTTAAACCCATGTTAAATGTTCTTTTGTTTCCTCTTTTATTGTTTCAGGTGTTTTCACCTAAGGGGAATGCGTTTTCCTCTTCTCCTTGGGACAAAATATCTAATTTAGACTAATTTCTAGATTGACAAAGAATCATATATATGCAAGCAGTGTGAAAATTCCTGTCTGTGTTCCTGGGAAAGTGTGCCTCAAAAGGTCAGGAAATCTACTATCCACCTCTGTATGAAATGTTTTTTTTTCAAGATTTGCTTTTTACTGTTAACAAACCGGAATTCCCCTCTTCCGAACTTTTAATTGAGTCTTCTTTTTCAGCTCCTAGTAAGTACAAGTCAGTTACTAAGAAATTCAAGTCAATAATAGCCAAGACCACACTGCTTGTCAATCAAACAAAATATAAGAAGTTAATGAGGAATTTTCTAAAGACGGTTTCTTTTAACTTTTTAAGATAATCTGTAGTCTGAAGGATGCCAGCTAAATTGAATTTTTTATTTCAACTGGAGTTGTATCCCATACACAAGGGGCCAATTTTCAATTACAAAAGAAACTTTAGACATGTTTCAAAGTCAATTAGGATATTACACCCACTGTGACATTTTCTATATCAATATGTCATTTCCTTTCAAATAAGCCCTTAAATATCTCTGTGAAGTTCTCGAAGTCAGTTCCTAAGAAACTCATGTCAATAGTGACTAAGATTAAACTGTTTGTCAACTTTTGAAAAATATCAGGATCGGTGGTGAGTCGTGTGGTAAGTGTTAGAATTGGTCACGTAAAATTGGGTATTTTACCGTAATTTTACGGACCTCCGTAAAATTGGTATTTTACCCATTTTACGTAATTTACGTATTTTACCGGTATCTTGTATATTTTCCTGACATATTTTACGACGCCTAGCAATTTTCATAGCACAAAAGCGCGAAGAGGCTGGCAAAAAAAGGATTGAATATAATTTTATTTTGTGAATAGCTGTGTTCCCTGGTTTAAAAGGCGGTTTCTTTGACTTAGGTATCTTGTTATCAGAACGATGAAGTGTATTATAATACAAGTAATAATAATTTTAAAACTGTGAAATATTAGTTGAAATAAAATTACATTAGTTCTGTGAACTTTTAAAGTCAGAAATACAAGCAGGGTTGTCATATGACAAACAAGAAAAAAATAATAACATTAAATAGCCCAAAAAAATGAGGGTAATTTCAGCCAGCGGACAAAAAGGAAGCGAAAATGATAGAGGCTAATATTTCGTCAGGGACTTCCACCCAGCCATTTTCAGTGCTAAAAAAAAAAAAAATGAAAACTAACCTTTTGAAATAACTCTAACTGAGGAGAAGAAAGAATGAATCAAGCATACCAAAAAACCAAGCCATAATAAAAGAAGGATTATTCACCAATTAGATTGGACAAGAATTCTCTGCTTAGTGATTGACTTAGCTTGTCTACTGACCTAATTTTCATTAAAAGTTTGGTCAGATGTTCTTAATTTAAACTGAAGAAAAATGTTATTTGAATCCTTTAGTTTTGAGTTATTCTAAATTGATTTTATAGGAATATCTCCAGTGTCTCTATTTAAAGCAATGTCTCTATTTATGGGTTTTTTTTTAAACTGCAATTGCCTTCCTGAAAGAATTTTGGAATCCATTTGCTTCAAATATTAAAGTTGGCTCATCAGAAAGAATTACATGATCTAGACTTTCAACAATGTGGAGTGACAAAGCAGAATCAATATCCTCATTTTTATTTTACATTTAACATCTCAAAAATCTTGTATTCATGCCGTCTTTTCCCCGATGTCTACCCCCCCCCCCCAAAAAAAAAAAATCCCCCACTGAATATTCCTTCTCTGCAGAGAATTCCTCCTATTTTCCACTTGGATAATTCCGGATTTTCATTAAAAGGGAAATTGACATTTCTACTGTCCCGTTGTCAGGCGCAATCGTATTGCACTACCAATAGTAAAGACCCATTAGGGTTCAGTGTATTAATTTATACATTCTTTTTCCCAGAAGCACTTCATGTGGAAGGGGTGGTCGAATAAGCTTTGGAGGGCGCTCAGCCAATTGGAAATCGAAATTTCACGTGTCCTTTTCTTAGATTTAGCCTGCTTTTCAACGAATTGCTATCGAATGAGATGTTACTGACTACAGAGTCTAAAAGAAATTCTTATTCTAGTTTAACGGCCCTCGTGTTTCAGCAGTTGTTTTAAAAGAATCTGCGGATAAATACAAAATTACCTCTAAGGGAGAGACAATGGGAGGTTGGAGGTAGAAATTTATATATAATCCTCTGGGCCGTATCAAGGACTTTCGTTTGGGGGGGGGGGGCTTTGGAATAGACACGGTCACCTGAATCAGAATCAAAGTCTGAAGGAGCGGAGCTAGATTTGCAAGCCAATCCTGTTGAAGACAGTCTTAATAACTTTGAAAGCGACTGAATGTTCCACTCTTATGATCCAGTGCTTAGTGAATCAAAGTCATCAAAGTGTTACAAACCCCTTTTTTAATTGTATTCGGTACTTTTAAACACAAAAAAAAATAAAATGTATATGAAATGAGGAATGTGGCTGAATATGGCTATTTAAATATGCAAGGCTGTTAGGGAAACATTTCTTAGGTTTAGATGTAGAAAAAATGACTAATATGATTTTACTCCCAAATAATGATAAATTTAATTTATTTATTAATCTTTTTTTGTTCATTACAAAATGGATATTCGAAATCAGACACTGTCCAATTGCTGAGGTATTACTCTAGGCACATGATTACTAAAGGGAAAAACTAGACAGCTAATTAAATTGATGAAGCTCTATATGAAGGGGAATTCCCTTTTTTAAGCCCAGGAAAATTAGAATCATTAAAAAATTTTCATTAAAAGCTAAAATTGATGCTTATAAAGAAATGCTCAACTGGTCTTGTAGCTACAGGACAACTCAAAAACACCAATTTTACCCTGTATTTTCTAAGTAGTACCTTATTTTACCAATTTTACCTTTTTTTACCAATTTTACTTATCGAGTTTTATTTTACGGTAATTTTACATCACTAGTGGTAAGTATAAAATCGGCAAAAAAACAAGAAGTTAATGGGGAGTTTTGTATTGAGAGTGAACAAGATAGCTTTATTTGACAAATATCATTTATGGAAAATATTTCTCAGCAGCTGTTAAGAAAGCCCCAAAAGCAGGTTCGACATATTCTGTTAACCCTATTCTATGTTACTCTACATGCCATTCATACGTGATTTAAACAAATATAACAACCATTCTACTTACGGAAAGCACGCACATTATTACTATTCTTTTGCAAGCAAAAATCTCTGCTACATCCTTGAAGTATTCTACCAGACTCGAATTTTTTTTCCATCTTGATGCCCAAAACACAGGGGGGGAATTCCTAAATCCACAAGGACAAACTTTTTGTTTTCTTTTTATTCGGCCCTCTAGTAGTGGCTATGTCTATTTTATTGTTATATTAGTTTTGTCAATTGTTGAAAATATTATACCCAATGTTGTACTTGAATATACAGTTTTAGTCATAAATTGCATTTTATTTTGTACATTTTGTTTTATACTTACAAAAGCACATAGATATAACAATTTTCTTTCAAACAAACCCTTGAAAGGCTTTCTATGAGGCTGCAATGCCTCGCTAGCGGTGAAAAAAAGATAAAAAAAAGTGACTGATTATCCAGAACTGGATGGAGATTATGTATGAGCGTATCCAAATCATCAAACAGGAAAATTAAGAGGTAAAATGTTATATTGAATTTCTGTAATGATATTTCAAACGCATTAAGGAGTCCAATCGACGTGGACTCACATGGACACTCCACAGCTTATATTAAAACAATTATCTTCAATTTATGATCAATTAATAATTTATTTTTTAATTATTATCTTAATTCAATTATGATCATTGCCTAATAATTTTTATTTTTGATTTATTATATTAATTAATTGATAATTTATTTTTCAATTATCATTATCTTAATTTAGTTATTATTGTTTAATAAAATTAGTTTTACTATTTACTTTCATTTATTGACTGTGCACTTTATAAGAATTTCAAAAATTACAAAATGATTATAACCATTATTTTATTTACTTGAAATTTATGCACCCCAGGTTAATGCTCCCTCTGGGGGTGAATAAACAGAACATAATAAGAACTATACATAAGAACATAATAATAAGAAGAAACAAAAATAAACAGAACAACACACAATTCTAGCTTATACCAGAGACATAAACCGAATGTGGGTGCAAAAAAAAATAAAAAAGAATATCCTTGTTGAATTAAAATTCGAATTTCTAAAACTGAATAATACAGTATTATATAATAATATCTGTATCTAAATCGCAAAAAAATATCCTTGGTGTGAATTAAAATTCGAATTTATTAAACTTAATAATACCGATTGTTAGTATGAAATATCGACCCATTGCTAAAAAACAAAGAAAGAAAAAAAGCTTGTAAAGGATTCATATCATATATTTACTTTTTATTTTTGCTTTGATCCCAACGATATAAAACTAATATTGTGTAGCCTAAATACTAAGTGCGTCAACGAAGTGAACTTTTATTTGTTGTACTACTAACAACTCGGCGCAACACTAAGCCATCTGAGGTCAGTACAGCTTCGAACACTTCCTCCATCCAATCATTCTGAGTTTTACTCATTACCTCGAAGTTCATACCTCCTTTAAATCTTTTATGAAATTTTCGCCCACCATTCGAGGAAGACCTGCTTTTCGTTTGGGTCTAGCTGGGTCCGCTATCATTTCTGCTTTTGTTTATTAACTAAAATTCATGAGGATTCTAATTCATTTATATTTCTTATTATTTATTTATATTTATTTATTATTTTTATAATAAATCAGATGAATTCTATTTATTTGTTTTATTTATTTATGCTACTTCTACTACTACCAACAATTTATGTAGTACCAAGCCACCCAAGGTCAATACAGCTGCACACGCTGCTCCATCCTAGCCTGTTCAAAGCTTCCCCCTTTACACCCTCTAATAAAATCCGATTCCCTTTAATTTATTTCTTGTGACCCCACGCCTTTCGGGGACGACCTGCTTTACGCTTGTCCCTAAATGGACGATCTTTGATAATCTGTCGTCCTTCATACGCAAATGTGTCCTAGCCATCTCAATCTTTTTTTCATTTTTGCCCTATAGAGCAGGTCAGAACCACATTTATCGCTTAGTTTTGAAATGCGGTGAGTTAAACAAGTACCCAAAACAATCCCTTGGCAATTCCTCTGAAAAAACATCCAGCAAATCCTCCTCCGTGTACTGGTTGGTCATCTCCGTTGCAATTAGAGTGGCTTTCCCAGTAGATAAAGCTCATATAATATGAACAATCTTAGTCACCCACTTGCTTCCAAATCCTGTATAGACTATTTGAATTACCCTTACTCTAGGGAGCCTATCTACATTAATTCTGCCCTAGGGGAGATCCCCACGGAGGTGAAGATAGGATGGTTCTTTATTTTCTCCCCCTTGAGAAAACAATATCTAAGTTTTTCTTTGCGTTATATAAGTTTTTCTTTACGAAATGTTACTTCTTTTTCATCTAACACCTGGGAACAACCTGTTTTGAAGAACTATATGCTAAGTTTTCTGAAAATTCGCTCAAAGTTCTCTGAAAATACGCTAAAGTTAAACTTTGATCGTTTATGTGCTTACCCACCGTGTTCAAGTACGTCCACAACTGCACTACCTTAATTGCTGAGATGGGGAGGAGAATAATGGGGAGAACATTCTCAAGGGAGTTGGTTGAAACGTTTAATTTTAAAACTTTTATTATATCACCCTTAAGTGAGAGGATTCAATCTTGAAGCAATGAGAAATAATAGCTTCTGTAGTGTAGAGAGTGAGGGGTTGAGGGTGGGATTTAGACATGAACCAAGAAATATAGACATGAAGTAAGATATAAACTTCAGATTCCATCGACGTTTCATAAATTAGCCATGGATTTATGGTGCAAGTAAATTTGTTTAATTCAAACTTTAGAGCTAAACTTAAATTAAATTTTAAATTACCTATTTTGTCGGATTAATTCAAATGTCTGGCAGTTTAAGGTACCGCTATCGATCATTTGGGGTAAAAAAAATGTTTGTGAGAAGTTGAGCATGATATCTCGTCCTTATTTTGTCCGATGTTCCGTCGTAGTAATGAAGCTAAAAAAGAATTGTGTACTGAATTGTGATCAAAAGTGATACCAATTTAGTTTTCAAAAGCTTTTAAAAGCAGCCAAAAATTTTCTAAAAATAGAACAAAAGCCGAAAAATTGACGATGCGCCGCCGAAAATTCTTCGGCGGCGCAACGGTAAAAAACTTTCGCGTGCCGCCGGCGTAAGTGTGTCCGCCGCCACTGAATTTTATTTCGGCGCGGCTTCGGGGTCTATTATATACTAAGATTTTCCAACCTCCCTTTTAAGTCCCTTGCAGCTTCAATTTCTTCAGCTGTCTGTATCTTAATGGCAAATTTAGGTTCTAGTAATTAATCTCTTAGTATTTCCAGTACTGCCTCAATTTCCACTTCCAATAGCTTTTACAACTCATTCTAGAGAGAAGACCCTTTTCTTTCATCAACGGATTGAGGAAGGATCTCAGAAACAATTGTCAAGCTTTGGAAATGAACAGGTGAATCAACAGCTGATTCAGACCCTGGCTTTGATCTCCTCCAATGCTACTCAACTAAAAGATGGCACTGAGGGAGCTGTGCAAGAACCTGGAAGACCCGGGCCGTTGAAAACTCTTTTGAAAAGTTTTCCAACTGTTTTCGCTGGTCCTAATCAAGGTTTTATATATTTCTAAGTCTTCTTATTTTAATTCTTCATTCCCATGTCTCATTTCATATTTCTCACTCTTCTGCGCTCATTCTTCTTATCCTCCATTCTCACGTCTCATTCTTCATATTTCTCATTTTTATGTGCAATCTTTGCTTATTATATGGAAGTCTTAGTCTGATGAAAAAATATAAAAGGGCTACAGGGCAGAACATTTAATGTTGGGCATTTTTTAGTTGTGCGTTTTTCTGTTTTATTCTGATTATTGATTCTGTTATTGTTATTGATTATTGATTTTGGTATCTGTAGTATCTCCAGTTTGACATTCCATATACAGTTTATAAAAGAGTACGTTTAATGCACTTGTACTTAAAAATTTTATATAACTGGCTTCGCTTATCCTGGAAATTCCCAAAACCTGATTGCAGCGACATCCTGCTATTTGCATACGAGATCCTATTCAAGAATCCATGAAAAGCTAACCACTTCAGCATTAGCAGAAAGTAGGCTGGTAACAAGAATTTTTATTATTATTTGACGACAGTCTATTAGTGGCATTAGAAAATGTGGTTGAAACTGGGGCAAAGAGGGTCAATCGTAGAACAACCATCCCTGTATGAACAACTATCTTTGTATGACAGCCAATGACGCCGATTCAACCAATTCAATTGTTGGGGGGGGGAGAAGGAAACAAATGTGTTGGTTCAACATCTGGGGGGAGGACAATTTGTCTATTTAAAAAAAAATAGTTTTAATGAAATACCAAAAAATTATGTTTTTTTAATCCGGGAGGGGAGTAAAAATATGAGGGGTGGGGGAACCTTCCCATAGAGCAATGGATAATATCTATCATCTTCTTAAATGTTCTTTTTTTTTTGCTACTGTAAAACTTGGAAAGCTCAGTGCTTAGTTACATTTCAATTTCTCAAACTTTCAAAGAATTTGATTTAACAAACCATGGAATACCGTGACCTACCTCCTGAAATAATTTGAAATTGGACTATTATTCATTTATTTACTACACTGTTGTTTTTTCTTCATTGCTGGATTCCTTTTTTATGTAATTGTGGGTTGAGAAATGTTGAAAATCTTGATTTTCTTTGTTCAGTTATGCATCTTTATTTTGACTGTCTTTGACTGTTTAGACTACAAGTGCTTCTTCGAAATCAACACCTTTAGACGTACAGATCTATCAATATATGACAATATCTGCAGACAATATAATAAAGTTAGAGAAGGATGTAGGTAATTTCTAACATTTAATTTTTCTGTCCATTTTAGATTTGACTCCCCCTCCCTAAATTTTGGAAATTGACACCACCTCTCCTTTCTTGCCAGCAAAATCCTTTCCAGAGAAGAGGCGAAGAGGATGAATTATTATTGTTTTTTTTTTTTTTTAATGGAGATATAATTTATTCACAAAAAAAATAAACAAAAAAGAATGAAGCCCAGTAACCTGGGTTTGTGTTGCAACTAAAAAAAAAAACTTATATCCACTTACATTAGTGCATTCGGGTTAACAATTCACAACAAAACAAAAAAAAGTATATGAAACATATTAAACATATAGAACTACTTGAAAGAAAATATTAGAATTCATAAACCTGCTGGCAATGGCGCCTCAACTGCTAACGGAAGCCAGACCTTTCAGCAATATCCCTAATAGAAGATGGCGTCTGACCGGAAGAATATGACGAGCAAAGAAAGCAGACCTCGCAAACACTCTAATCGGCCTTCTATACATACCAACCTGTCTCGTTAAATGCCCATGGACATCAGCAGTTGTCTCAAACAAAATAGAAAAATATGGCAAGTAGTCACGATGGCAGACAAGTAGTCACAACCGCAGTCACAAGTAATTATGGTCGCTGTAGCCGTCATAAGTAGTTGCAGTCCCGGTTACGAGTAGTCGTAGTCGAAGTCACAAGTAGGCACACTTTCAAGTACTCGCAGTCGTAATTAGTTGTAGTTGCAGTTGCTGAACTAGTGACAATGGGGGCCCTGAAAGTTTCAAGTTTTTACTCTTAGCCACTCCTAAGGTATTGCAGATATGCACTTTTGATAACCTGGATACACATAGTGTCATTTGATTTAGTTAACCAACCTCCTCAACAGTCCCCGAAGTTTCACCTCAATACCCTTAGCCTTTTCTGACACAGCTAGGATCAGACATTCCCCCTTTTTTCTAAAGATAAGTCCTGTCTTTAAACAATGGGCACATTGAATAATCTACAACCTTTTCCCCAGGGGCTTGGGGGGGGGTGGTATAATATCCCGGGGGCATAGTTATTAGACTTTTGAGAATTTTGAATAAAGCGACTGTATAATAATTCTGATCAGTGATGAGAGGGGCGTCATATAAGATAATATTTATTTTTAAAAGGCTATCATAAGCTCTAATGGAGCCGAGTTCCATTCATATGTCCAAAAGCAGAAAGCAAATAAAGAAACAAATAATACAGCAAGACAACAGTAAAAGAAACATCAAACAAGCATAAAAATGGTCAACAAAAATTTAACGCAAAAGAAAAAAATCCAAGTCCAAAAACTAAAATGAACTTTATGCGATTAATGGCAAAAACAGAAACAGAAAGGGTGGGGGATAATACAAAATCACAGCCTAGAATAAAAACATAACCAAATTCGTATTCAAAGTCAAATACTGTAAAATCAAAAAAACATATAAAATCAAATCAAATTAACTGTCAAAATAAAATATTTACAATTAAAGAAAGGATTATGTCGAAGACAAGTCAAAAATGAAATAGAGCATGAATAAATATCACAAATGGGCAAAATAAAAGTGACCAAAGATAAAAAAAAAATAACGCATGATTATTGCGAGCATACATCAACAACTAAAATAAGGGACGGAGGAGTTAATTTTGGGGCAGCACACAGATCAGGAATTATTAAGGCGCTCCAGAATAAAGGTAACAAAACTTTTCCGGAAACTCTCAGTAACGGCATGGATCGGAGAATACGTTGGAATTGCCAAGGAAGCCAAGCGGGAGAGTCGGGGTCTAATGGGGTCGTGAAAATCGGGGAAGATGTACTTGAGACTTAAGATTATTTGAATTGTGACACCAAGGAGTTTAAAATGTTTCGCAAGCATTTTGGGTGGGATAGGGTCTAGGAAAACGGGAGTGGATTTCAAGAAATTTATCGTCATTATATTTGATTTAGTGGAAGTTACTTTCATATTTAGATTTTTAGCTTCATCCGAAACATGGGTTAGGATTTTGAGGGGGTCACCTTTAATATTCCTGTGACATACTTCAAGGACCGACAAGTCATCCACGTATTTCCACCTTTGGGGGAATTCCTTACAGATATCGTTAATTATAACTAGAAATAAAAGTGGTCCCAATAAGGTTCCTTGAGGAATTCCACAGTAAATAGGGAGGGGGCTAGAGAAAATATTTTTGCATTTTACAACTTTAGATCTATTTGAAAGAAACGATATAACAATATTTACTAAGAGAGGATCGAGTTCAAAGTTAACCAGTAGTGAACGAATTAGGATGGTGTGGTCAATTAGGTCAAAGCTTTTTGGAAATCAACTAAGACAAGGTTTACCCATACATTTGGTTTCTCAAGGTTACTTACGATGGTATGTATTAAGTGCACAAGGTGATGGGTGGTGCAAGTTTTCCTTAAATTACCAAACTGTCGGACAACAATACGTGGACAAATTTTAACTTTAAGCCAGTCACAGAGGAAACCTTCATAAAGTTTGAAAAAAACTGAAGTGAGTGTAATGGGGCGTATGTTGGTGAAAGTCAGACTGGTGCATTTTTTTCGGACAGGTGTTATAAAACTTGTTTCCAGTAGCTTGGGAATTTACCAAATTGTGTGATGTGTCTGAAAATATTTGATATAGGTTCAACAATTTTGTCTGAAATGGCTTTGATTAAGTCAATTGAGATGTCCAAGGGACAAGTGCTTGAGTTTCTAAGCTTTAGGATTTTATTTATAACATCAGAGGGAGAAATTAGGGGGAAGGAAGTATTGGGAGGAATAGTTGGACTTGAGCCAGTGAAAGCGTGGAGACTTAGAATGATGGAGGCAATGTATAAGATCAAATTGTTGGCAGTCATATTGGGGGGTTCAGGGAGATGAAAATTAATTTCAGAAGGAGTTTTTCCGCATATCTCTTTCATTTTTCTGTTTTTCTCAATTTTTTTTTTTCGAGGAACTTCCTTAGACTATTAGCCTCGGCAATGCAACCTACCTTGAAAAAAATTATTTGTTTTCTTATAAGTTTTTTAAAAGTCTCAGTAACATGAGGCTCATCTGTAGAACATGTTTTAATTTTTTTCTAAGGAGAATGGGATTCACAATTTCTCTTCAATAAATTTTGGAGGGACAAAGCCTTGCAGGCAACGTCATTTGTTTGATACAGTAATAAAAAATGACGGTTTAACTTTAGCCAGCGGCGATAGGAGAAGGCTAAAGTGGTAACTACCCCCTAGAGCTGGCAGAGGGGAGACGAATTTGTAGAGGTTTGAGAGATGGGTGCAAATTAAATCAAGAGTAGTATTTCCTTTGGTAGTTGGGACCTTTACAATCTGTTTTAAATTAAAAGCGTTACAAGTTCAAGTTCCATTTATTTCCATAAATAACAATAACAAAAACAGTATCCCAAAGAGCTCTATGGCCCGTTATTTGGGAAACGACACAGAATAAATGACTAATATTAAAACTTGGCATAAACAATACTAAACAATGTCTAACTTATAAATCTATAAGGAAAAGAAGTCAACTCACCGATAGTCCACACGAAACAGCGACCCTCCTATCACCCGACAATAAATAAAAAAATAAAATTGTCTACATCATCGAGGATCCAACGCCAGCAAAACAAAAACACCCCCCCCCCCAAAAAAAACAAAAACAAACAAAAACAAAAAAAAAACACCATAAAGCAACTATAAATTATTTAATATTTACCTTTAATAAGAAACTTTTCATCTGTCTTTTAAAGGAGCCAAGTGTTCGTGACTGACGAATCTCAGCAGGAACCAAGTTCCAAGCACGTCCCACAGTCACGACCAGACCAAAGTCTGAAAAAACCGGGGGAGTAGCCTGAATCATCACATCCTCCCAGTTTCGAACTGCGTACAAATTTACTTCCCCTACTAGCTTAAGTAGTCCAGAAAAACAAAGCAGATTCAAGTTTTAAATCATTTGCGTCACCCATCAGGAAAATCCCTGCATTTGGGTGTTTTGATAGTACAAAGTCAGCACTTGCACGTAATTTTTCGATAAAATTTATTTTGTCAGCGGATCTCTGATTAGGGGAGTAATAATAACAACACAGGACAATTAAATTGAAAGGACGCGGCAAGACTTTGGGTCGAACACACACCCACATAATCTCATCAAAGGGAGCAAAACACGGAGTTGAGGTTTCACTTGGGTAGAATTCATTACGGACAAAGAATAGAATTCTGCCAATTTCTTACCAAGAGGGTGGTTTTCTGGTCTGAGTTTAATAAACTGTTAAAAATTGTTAATTTTTAACATGCATAAATTTTGAGCTTGTACTTCAGTAATAGTGAAATGTAATCTCATAAGAACAAGGGGGTTCTTTGCCCTCCAAGAAATGTTTAACATGCCCTGAAAGTTTCAACTCAATACCCGCAGCTGTTCCTGAGATATTGCTGATGCGTCCTTTTGACGATCAGTGTGCACTAAGTGTTGTTTTTGATTTTCTTCAGCATTCCCCTAACATTTCCTGATATTAGTCATAAGTAGATGTAGTCACAGTCGCAAGTAGCTGCAGTCACAGTCACAAGTTGTCACAGTCGCAAGCAGTCACAGTTGCAACAACAGTAGCAGTAGTGCCCCTGAAAGTTTTAAGTTAATATCCTGGCCGTTCTTACAACATTTCAGATTCCTCCTATTGTTAGCTATGATGCTTTATAATAATTTTTATCAGTAATGAAGGGAGTATCAAAAATAACGGGGTGGGTCTTTGCTCTCCGAGCCCTGTTCCATATGCCCTGAAAGCTTCAGCTAAATACCATTAGCCGTTCCTGAGATATTGTCGATGCACCCTTTTGACAATCACTGTGCCCATATTGTGTGTTGATTTTCTTCGGCACCCCCCTCCCACATACTGAGTTATTTTCCTGAAAGTAGTCAGAAGTAGATGTGGTCGTAGTCATAAGTCGTCGCAGTCACAATCACAAGTTGTCGCAGTCGCAAGCAGTCACAGTCACATTTACAGCCGCAGTAGTGGTAATAGTAGTAGTAGTAGTGGCCCTGAAAGTTTAAGTTAATACCCTTCGCCTTTCCTGCAATATTTCAGATTCCCCCCTATTGCTGGACTGGATGCACACAGCGTCTTTTGATTTAGTTCTCCATCCTCCTCAACATTCCCGGAAGTTTCACCTTAGGACCCTTAGCTTTTTCAGACACATTCGCTATCAAACATCCTTCTTTTCGCAATCGATAAATCCTTCATGTATTAAAAAAAACAAGCTTTTCAACTCAAAGTTAGGAGCAGCATTAAAACTTAAAATGAACAGAAATTATTACGTATATGATGGGGGTTGCCCCTCGTCAATGCCTCACTCTTTATGCTAAAGTTCGAATTTTGTCCCAATTCTTTAAGAATGACTCCTGAATCACAAAGCCCGTTTAATTAGAATAAATCGCTCTTTTAAAAGTACTAAAAAAAATAATTAGCGTAAAGAGCGAGGTATTGACGAGGGGAAACCCCTCATATACGTAATATTTTCTGTTCTTTTTAAGTTTTAATGTTGCTCCTTACTTTTAGTTGAAAAAACTTGTTTTTTCATATAATCCTGATCTTTTTTAAAATAATGCTGGAAATCCGGCTCCCCCTCCATGGCAAATTATCTTCACCGTGAAAAACGGCTCCTCTCCTCCCGCGTGAGCCTCCCTCCCCCCCCCCCCCCCCGCCATGAAAAATTCCCCCTGAAAACGTTGGTATAATTCCTAATAATCAATACTATACATAAACAACGGGTAAAGTTCATAACTTTCAGCCCTTCCCCCGGGGACTGAGGGGGGTTAAGTCATCCTCAAAGAGATATTTATAAGGTTTTTCGACTGTGCTGAACAAAATTGCTATCTAAAAAATTTGATCAGATGACTTTGGACAAAAATGGGCGTGTGAGGGGGCTACCATCAAATATTTTTGGTCACTCAAAAACAGCACTGGAACTTTTGATATCCGATCAAATGAGCCTTCTCCTGGTCTTCTACGATCACTGGTTCGATATGATTACCCCTGGAAAAAAAAAACAACAACACATTTTTGTACATAGGAGCTTGAAACCTCTACAGTAGGGTTCTCTGGTATGCTGAAACTGACGGAGTGATTTTCATTAAGATAACTTGATGTTTTGGGGGTATTTCCCCCCTTTTTTGAAAATTGCGCACACTTTCTCAGACTCGTAACTTTTGATAGGTACCATTAAATTTGAGGATTTTACATATTTTGCATAAGCATCAAAATCCGATTCTTTTGATGTATCTATTGTTATCAAGACTCTATTTCTTCGATTTTCGGTTGCTACTGAACCGCATCGCTCCTTACTTACAGTTTGTTACCACGAACTGTTTGAAACAATGGAGAAATTTCATAATTTACAACCCTTGTGCCGGGGGCTTTGGTTGGTTTCCCCGGAGACATAGTTATTAGACCTTTTAACTATTTTAAACAAAGCATTTTTTCAAAATTTTTATCAGTTTCGTGGAGGGTGCATCTAAATAGGGTAAGTAGGAGGGGACGAGCTGCGCTCCAATCACTTTCAAGTATTAATCTGAACATACCCTGAAAGTTTCAGCTTAATGAGTGGCAGTCCAAAACAGTTAAAGTCACAGTCGAGATTGGTCACAGTCACATTCGCAAGTAATTACAGTCAGAAGTAGTCGTAATCGAAGTCGCAAGTAGTCACAGTTGCAAGTTTTGATCAATATATCCCTCAACATTCCCCAAAGTTTCAACTCAACACCCCAACAACTCAACAAAGTTTCAACTCAACACCTCAACACTGTTCGGGCACACCTAGGGTCAAACATTCCCCCCTTTCCAAACGATAAATCCTGCATGTAATAAATGGACGAGTAGCATAATTTACGCTCCTTGCCAGGGGCTCTGGGGGTATGACATCCCCAGAGGCATAAGTGCTAGACCCCTTGACTATTTTGAACAAAATGCCTTTTCAAAATTTCTACGACGGTTGAGGAAGACACCTAAAAGGAAGACACCAGAGGAGGCGATTGGTTACCCTCCGATCACTTCAACATCCCCCTAAGTATGCCTTGAAAGATTCAACTTAATACCCTTAGCCGTTCCTTAAATATTGCTGTTGGGCCTGTTTAATAACCAGAATCGGCATAGTGCGTTTCAATTTAGTTTATAATCCTCCTCAATATTCCTTGAAAGTTTCACCGTAATACCGTTAGCTTTATTAGTGTTACTAGAAGTATACATAATAGGAGCAGTAGTATTAGTCGTAGCAGGAGTGCTAGGAGTATTTTGAAAAGAATCCGTACCTTAGGTAGACCCATATAGATAAACAAAACATTAAGGGCTGGATTCTGCGAAGTTTCGTCGCCAGATTTTGTCATTAACCAAGACTAACACCAATTTTAAAATGGAATAAATAGTTAAATCTTGCAAGAATTTGATCTTTATAATTTTCTATGCTCTATGAGTAAACTCGTCTGATAGTTCCATTTAGCTAACTATCATTGCTTGGTGACACGGCACCGATTGAAAAAAAAATATAGTCAGAACGTGGATAGGATAGCCAATTCTCGGTGGAAGCGGCTTGGTCGTTCTATGGAGACTTTCAGTTTTCACCGCCAAATTTAGACTATTAGACTATTGAACTTACTTACTTCAAAAATTGCTATTCTTGCGTTGTGCTAACTTTCTAATATCACTTCTAAGAGAAAAGCAAAGGGGAAAGCGTGTGATATCCTTAGCAATAAGAGAACTGTCAAGTTTCATGATGCACATGAGATACCATGATCTTCTGGCTCGATGTCGGAACGTGGAACTTTATGCATTACTACACTGTTCATCCAGTCGCCGAGAAACTTTAGAAGTTGCAGAGTGCAATCTAGCGGAGGTTTTGGCATAAAATTCCCCCCCCCTCCTCCACCCTCACAGGCTTTTTTAATACTTATCTTGCTTAATGGGTCTGGGGACACCTAAACACAAATAACTGACAGTTCTGTCTATTCAAATTACTCACATTTTCAGGATATTCAATTAACGGATTGAAAGATATGAATTCTGTCATCTAACACGCTACCGAAATTATAAAATTTCTTTTTCTATAATTTTCTTGGGATTACTTGGTATTCAATTATGTTTGTCAAATTGAGCTTGGGCTGATTTAATATTCTACAATAATTATCAAATTTAAATATACTGTCGTTAGCTTACATATTGATAATTTTTCCGAGGGGTGGTGGTGAATTTTCCATATCAAAGCAAGGACAGATTTAGGGGGCATGGGAGCAGCCTGACCTGAGTGCTGATTCGTAGAGGGCGCTGGCTCGTAAAGCACTTTTTTTTGTCTGATCGAATAAAATTCGGATCCTAATTTCCCAGCTCTGAAACGTGCCAACGTTTGCCTTGAAAATGGATTTTACTACTCTAGTATCAGTTCATTCTAATGAAAGAAGCTGCAGCAAATTAAGGTTAATTAAAAACTATCTTAGAAACAGAACGGCCAAGTAGCTGTTGACAAACTTGAGTATAATCCACATAGAACATGATATGACTTCGAAGTTTTCGTATGAATACATTATAAAGACATTCGTTTCCATAAAACCGCGTAAAGTTAAGTTTTAATATACAGGATAAGATTGATTGTATATAATTTAAATTATATGTGTACTGTGTCATCAATAAAATATCGTTCTGTGAATCGTTCACTCCGCCTATAAAACCCACTGTTACTTTGAGTTTTTTTTTAACTTCATTGTACATATGGGATTTTTATAGGAAAAAGTATATTAATGACAGTAAAAAAATTGATTAGATATACAATGAATAGATATATTCTTGAAAGAAATAAAATAACATAATCTGAGATCTATAATGGGTTTGTTGACAGGGGGGCGCACAGTCATTCTTGCCCCGAGTGCTGACATAAACAACAAGTAGAACAATAGGGATTTTTCTTATTATAAAACAGTGGAATACAACTTTAAATCTATATTTCGACTTTATATCCAAGGGTCGTCCTCAGCTAAACAAATGAAAAAATAATATAAAAGAACTCACATTAAAATACTATGTTTAAAACTAATTTTTTTTTTCAAAACAGTCATGGCATCATTACTTCAGGAAAGTTTAACTAGGAGTGCTAGGTTTGTTTTGAAAAGAATCCGTATCTTAGGTAGACCCACATAGATAAACAAAACATTAGGGGCTGGATTCTGCAAAGTTTCGTAGCCAGATTTTACCGTTAACCCAGACTAACACCAATTTTCAAAATGGAAAAAGTAGTGATATCTTGCAAGAATTTGATCTTTATGATTTTCTATGCTCTATGAGTAAACTGGTCTGATAGTTTCCATCCAGCTAACTATCATTGCTTTGTGAACTGTAAAAAAAAAAAAAAAAAAAAAACATAATCGGAACTTGGATAGGAGAGCCTATTCTCAGTAGAAGCGGCTTGGTCGTTATATGGAAACTTTCAGTTTTCACCGCCAAATTTAAAAATTCAAAAGTTGCAGTTGGAAGAAATTGTGGGTAGATCAAGGAAAACAGACAACGCAGTAAAATTAAAAAATTGTTGCCCAGGCTTATTTTCTAGACTATTTCGTACTCTGAAGTTTTGATTTCGGGTAAGAGCATTTACAATATTTGGATTAAGATCGATTAATGAATTCCCACCCTCTAATGGGGGTTCCCCCTGGGGTAAGTGTCACAGTGGGAACTAGGCCTAGCCATCCACAACAGACAAACCATACACAAACAGGATCAACATCAGCACTAGTAGGACTGTCTCCTCCACAAACATCATTCTCACCACCACACATAGCATACTCACCATCTCACACCCAGCCATTTCCAGTATACTCTGGACAGCCCCATCAAACACCTATACAATTTCCTCACTCAACATACCAAGATGCTCAAGGGCCCCCTACAGTTTACTATGCACCTCTGCCATAGCCTATTCAAGTCATCAAGGTCATTTAGGCCTATATCATGCACCCCAAACCCAAAATTTACAATTTGTACCCTCAGTAAGTGTCCATAATAGATTTTCAGGGTTGTCAGTTGATTATCCGGTAAAATTCTACTTTAGCTACTTTTGGCTATCTTGGGAAGGGGTTAGGTTAGGAAAATGAGACTTTCAGGGATGGGTCTACAGGCTAAAGTATGTCCCGGGAAGGTATTTTGAAGTACCTACCTCCACTTCTTCTCCCTCTAGAGGGTCATGAAATTTGCCTACATGACAGGTCTATACCCATTGAAATTTTGACAAAACAACATTTTACCTTAATTTTCAGTTATCAGTTTCTTTTTCTCTGGCTTTAGCTCTGAAAATGCAATTTCAGTTATTTGAGCAGAATTTTAAGACATATAAATAGTTTATTTCCAAAATTTAGGAAATGTATTTGCATATCTTTAAAACCTTATAAATTGGGATTGAGCAAAGTTGTGAAGCTAAAAACAATTTTGTTGTACTTCATTTAAGCAGAAGATCTATTTTGCAAGGTTTCACTTCTATAACTCACATATTTTTAAAGGTCATCAAAGGTCAGGACCCTCTAGAGGGAGAAGGAGTGGAGGTGGATACTTCAAAATATCTTCCCAGGACATACTTTAGCCTGTAGACCCATCCCTGAAAGTTTCATTTTCTTAACCTAACCCCTTTCCAAGATAGTCAAAAGTAGCTAAAGTAGAATTTTACCGATTATCCTCCCCTCCCCCAGGAAGAAGAGGAGGACATCACAAATGTTGTAAATCCTATGGAGGCTGAAGGGATCAGTGATCTACTGAAAAGAAATGGTAAGAGAAGTGGCTCACCTCTTGAGCAAGAAACTTCTAAAACTGTTAAACCTCCTATAGTTGAAAGATTTCCAGAGAAATTCAGAGCTAGAAATAACATTATAGAGGCAGCTAGTGACTTTATAAGTAGTGAGTCAGGGACTAATCTAACAGTGGTTTTCACCTCACAGGTAAAACTTCCATCAGACAGAGCAATCAATCTAGAACTTAAGAAAATTCTCCAAACAGAAAAATTTGACTTTTACTCTTACCTTAATTTGACTTCTCTTACCAAGAAATGGTAAGAGAAGTGGCTCACCTCTTGAACAAGAAACTTCTAAAACTGTTAAACCTCCTATATTTGAAAGATTTTCAGAGAAATTCAGAGCTAGAAATAACAGAATAGAGGCAGCTAGTGAGTTTATAAGCAGTGAATCAGGGACTAATCTAACAGTGGTTTTCACCTCACAGGTAAAACTTCCATCAGACAGAGCAATCACTCTAGAACTTGAGAAAATTCTCCAAACAGAAAAATTTGACTTTTACTCAAACTATGATAGAAATAGACTATCAGTATATGTTCAATCACAAACTGCATTGGAGACTTTAATGAAAATTCAGAAGCTAGATGTTGTTGATGTAGCACCTGAAGAGAAAAGACAGGTCAGCTATGGTGTAATCAAGCAAATAGCGCTAGATTATTCAAAGGAAGAACTGCTGACGGACCTCAGGGTAGAAACTAATATTGAGATTAAGGAATTAAAGAGGTTGAAAAGATACAACTGAGAGACCAAAAAATTAGAAGATAGCCTGAGTATTTGTGTTGTATTTGAGAGTAACTCTCTTCCCCAGTCTATTTGGCTATATGGAAGAAAAAGAAGTATTGAGAGATACAACCAACCTATTATTCAGTGCTTTAAATGCCAAAAGTATGGCCACACTCAAGAAAAGTGTAGGTCACCACATGCTGTATGCTTGAGATGTGCAAACAAACATTCTTCTAATGAGTGTCCCTTAAAACTAGAAACCAAAGAGTCAGGAAAATACCAAAAGTATGTCTGTGCTAACTGTGGGAAAAACCATTCAACAACATATGGTAGCTGCCCAGCCTGCCAACAAAACTGTGAAATCATAAAAATTGCAGTTGCCCAAAACATACCAATGAAAAGAGCAGCTAATGCATACTGGAGTTATGCAGATGCACTGAATAAGAAGGCTTTGAAAGAGCAACCCCCCCTTGAACCAAAAAACACCCTTCAACAGCTAGTGTTATTTGTATCCAAAGTGCCAGAAGTGATAGACATCAAGGAATTAGAAATGAAAGATAGGATAGTGAAGTTATGTCAACTTATGCACTCACTGTTCAAAGTTGAAATCAATGTAGAAGAAGTTTGGAATCTAGCAAATAAACCAGAATGAAGTTGCTATCTTTTAACATCCAATCTATTATGAAAGGCAAAAAGGATTTATTAGAGTGCCATTTAGAAAAAGAAAAAATTGATGTTGGATGCTTTCAAGAAACATGGCTACAACCCCAGAATTCATGGAGACTTAGAAATTATGAAGTAATAAGAAAAGATAGAGCAGAACAGTCAAGAGGAGGAATATTAATTTGCATTAAAAAGTCATTAATGTTTCAAAAACTAGATATTGAAGACATCACAAGTTCTAAAATTGAGATGGTAGCTTGCCGAGTATTCCTGGGTAAGAGGGATACAATAGTTGTTAATATATATAACCCCAATGGAAATGAGCCACAAACAGAGGACATTTTCAATAAAGTGAAAAAATTGATTAAAGCCAAAGAGCCTTTTATTATTACTGGTGACTTTAATGCCCATTCAGACGCCTGGTGTTTATGTGGATCTCATAATCGTAGTGGTATAGGTATCCTAAGTGCTCTGGATAAGAATGATGACATTGGCCTAGTGACCCCACTTGGACTTCAAACTAGAAGAAACCCAATTACAGGAGTATACTCTACCATTGACCTGACATTCTCTGCAGTAGCAATAATCAATCAACTAAATATAAGTTTAACTCCTGAACCAACCTTAACCAGTGATCATGAGCCAGTGATAATTGAGTATAAAGAATCTACACTAAGAAGTCAAACCCCACCAACACCCCCTACCTTTAAATTGAAGAAAGTTAACTGGGATTACTTCCAGGAAGAACTTACAAGGATAAGTCTTGAAGAAGAACTGGCAACAGTTATGACTACAGAGAAGAAAATTGAAAGATTACAGGATCTACTGATGGAAGTGGCTAAGAAGACTATCCCCATCAAGACATTGGGCAACAAGACTAGGAATGGTGGAATGAACAGTGTAGCTTAAATAAGAAGAAACTAAACCAAGCTTCAAACAATTACAACAAGATTCTGACAATTGAAAATTATAGAAAAAAAATATTGGCCCAGGCAGAATTTAGAAAAACAACAAATCAAGCTAAAGCAGAATCTTGGAAGCATTTTGTTTCAAATCTCAACTTCAGGGATCCATTTGGAAAAGTGTATACCTTCATAAGAAAGATGAATAGGAGAGAATTGTACCACCATCCACAGGGGCCAACAACCTACCAAGGACAAGTGATTGCTGATAACAAAACAAAAGCTGAGGCAGGAGCAAGTCATCTCCACCAGACAATAGGTAAGAAAGATCCATTTGAAGGAACCAGCCCACATTCAACAACTTTCACTAAAGCAATAAAACTTTCTGTGCAACAATCAGTATCAAATTACAACAAACCCTTCTCAAAATCAGAATTTGAACTTGTTCTAAAGACACTACCAGAGACTTCATCTGGCAGCAACAACATATACCCTGTTTTCTTTAAAAGGTTGACTGATAAATGGCAGGATATTCTGCTACAGCTCATCAACAAATTGTGGAAGGAGGGCAATTTCCCTACAATTTGGAAGAATGGCACATCTATCATGATCCCAAAACCAAATAAACCATACAAAGTAGAAAATCATTGTTCTATAACTCTGCTCCCAGTTGGAGGTAAGATATATCAAAGGCTAGTAAAGGAAAGACTGAGATTTGCAATAGATGAAGCTAACCTGCTGCAGGATATTCAGACAGGTTTTCGCAGAGAGAGAAATACAGTAGATAACCTGATCAGGATGCAGAGAGACATCATTGATGCACTTGATAATGGCAAAGTAATGATTGCAGTGTTCTTGGATGTTAAAGGAGCTTTTGATAATTTGGTTCACAGACAGATACTACAAGGTTTATCTAAAGAAAAAATTAATGGAAATTTGATGAAATTCACACTGAGTTACCTGTCAGATAGAAAAATTGCTGTGACTGTAGGACAAGAAAGATAAAAGGAGATTGAGGTGGAAAGAGGTGTTCCACAAGGCAGTGTTCTTGGACCAGACTATTATAATGTTGGAGAATTTGATATCCCTCTAGAAGACAATAACTGCAAAGGAGGAATCTTTGCAGATGATAATAATACTTGGACAATCCAAAACACAGTGGAAGAAGCAGAAAAAGTTGTCCAAGAAACATTAGACCAAATAGAGTTATGGTCCCTAGGAATAGATCTTGATTTTGAACCATCTAAAGCTAAAGTTATGTTGTTCACATCTAAGAGGAATATTAGACCTCCCCAACTTACTCTATTTGGAGAGGAACTGCTTGTAACCAATTGTCATAAAGTCCTTGGAATACACATTGATGATAAACTTCAATTTAGTCAACATGTCAAATATCTAAAAGAATCCTGTGCAAAGTGACTGAATTTGATGAAGATGCTTTCATGTGGGAAGCATGGTGTCAACATAGTTACAGCAAGACAATTTTATATCAAATACATAAGACCTAAAATTGATTATGGGAGTTTGATATACAGCATTGCCCCAGAAATCTACTCTCAGAAAACTTGATACAATACAGAATACAGCCCTAAGATTAGCATTTGGAGCTCACCAGAGCACCCCAATTCCTTTTCTCCTGGGTGAGTCTGGAGTAAAGAAACTCAACACAAGATGGGAAAAAATGCTTATAGTGTACATGAACCATCTATGGAAAGCAGATTTTAATCACCCAGTTAAGAAATTGATAATTAAACCTGGTCTAACCCACACTAGAAATCACCATAGAAAAAGGAAACGTCTAAATCCTTTTGAAAAATTTGAAGAACTACTAACTCAGGAAGGTATAGAAGTACCTATTGGCCAAATGCTACATTATGAAAAAACCCCAAAAATTCCCCCCTGGGATTGGGTTCAGATTGAGTGTCAGATTGATTACATGGAAAAAATGGAAAATAACCCCCTAATAATGAGATACAAATTCCTCTCAGTTTTGAATAACAAGTATCAAGAATATGTTAAAATATATACAGATGGTTCAAAAATAAATGGTTTAGGAGTGGGTTGTTCAGCAGTGGTCCCAGAATTTAATACAGTGATAACAAAGTCACTAAGTAAAGAATCAACTGTTTTTGAGGCAGAAATAAAAGCAATTGAAAGTGCGCTAGAATGGGTATTGAGGAAAACTAGTGCAAGTGATGAAAACCAATCTAAGTTCCTCATATGCAGTGACTCAAAATCTGCCCTCCAGTCCCTAAAGAATTTTCCAAATAAACAAAATGATGAGGTCCATAAGAGTTATAGTTCAATTCTGAAGATTGTCAGGAAAGGAATAGTGATACAATTTTTGTGGTGTCCAGCCCATGTGGGGGTGGCGGGTAATGAAAAAGCAGACAAATATGCCAAACTGACAGCACAAAATATGACCCTTACACCCCCTACAGAAACATATAAACAGATTAGAGAGATGGTTAGAAAGATTTACCAAAAACATTTTGAGGAAATGAGGGATAATAGTAGTAATATAGCTCTTACCCAGAAAAAGAAGCCTGGCTTTGATATGAAAAATTATAGTAGATTAAAAAGAAAATATGGTTGCTTAATGTTCCGTTTTCTGTTGACCCATGTAGGTATTAAGCATAGGTTGTTTATCATAGGCAAAACTGATAGTCCTCAGTGTGATAATTGTAGTGAGATAGAAAGTATTTTCCATTATGTTGTTGAATGTAAGGAGTATGAAAATTTGAGAAAAGAAATGATGAATTTGTGCAAAGAGGAAAATTTAGGAGAATTTTCATTAGCACTTGCATTAGGAATTTTGATTGATGATGATTTTTTGAAGTATAGGATGACAGACTTGTTTATTAAGTTTATACAGGAAAGTGGTAGAGAAAAAGATTTTATCTAATGCTGATAGTAATGTAATTGCTGTATTGTCAGTGTTGAAGAAGGGATTGATTTTGTATGTGTAACAGGTTTGACTGATGGTTTTAGCAATGATATATGTCCGTGTTATATATATATATATATATATATATAAAAAAAACAAAAAAAAAACAAAAAAACCCCTGCTATAAAAGAAGATTGTCTGTTCTTTATTAGATTGAAGCTGAGTTGTATTAATTATTGCTGTATTGAAAGTATTTGCAGCTAATGGCGTTGTGCTGAGAAGGAAGAAAATTAGTCATATTGAAAGAAGCCTCAACTGACATTGCTGTCAAGAGGAGACTCAAATCTCTCAGATCACAAGAAATTGTGACTTGAGGAAAACAGCTCAGCGTGGTATAATTTTTTTATTTGAGGGTTTGATATTTTTGATTTTGTTTGGGGATAAGTGGTGTGTTTTGTCTGGGATGCAGGTAAATTGGGATCCACATCACTCCCCTGGAGTGATAGTGAGGCCAAACGCAGTTGGTCTGATTAATGAACAATGGCAGGCCCCCATGTACACAACATTTATTCCACATGTATTGCCTATGTCTCAAGCTGTACAGTATCAGGGTCAGGTTATACAACAGACACCAGGATTTAATCAGGCAAGACAATCACCACATGTCACTACTCTAGCCCCCCACAATAGTGATTACAGTCAGCATCAAATTTATATTTCACCATATCTCAAAATAGATTCATTGCTACAGTCCCTACATCAAATTCATTTGAATTTTTGAATTCAATAGATGAAAATTACCCACCTCTTCCCTCTGATGATGACATGAATTTAGGTAGTGCAAACCCTAAAGAAGTGGAGGGTGTCATAAACTTTCCTAATCTAGGACTAGGCCCTATCTTTTGACTTGGAAAACAAGCCAAAAGAGCTATATCCCCAACCCTCCTTGAGGAAGAGAATAGAGTTGCCAAAAGTCACTATACAGCCCCTCCTAAGTACCAGCCAAAAATAAGGGAATCCAGATTTTAGATAGCCTAGATTTGACAATAGAGTCATCTTGTCTAGCAATGATAAAACAAAAACCTTGCCTATGGAAAGAGAAATTACCTTAAGCCTAAAAGAAGCCTTGAAACCTGAACATTTTGAATTTGAATTAAGCAAAGACAAAAAGAGAGTCACAATATTTCTTCCCACTAAATCTGCTGTTGCAAAAGCATTAACAATTAATAAAGTAGGTGAAACAGAAGTCCAGGCAGAGAAATTTAAACCCAGATGTCAAGGAGTTATTAGAGGAATACCCAAAGAAATCACTGAATTAAAAGTGATCTTGAATCTGAGGCTAATGCTTCAGTGAAATCTGTAAAAAGATTGAAAAGATGTAATAGAGAAATAAAACAATTAGAAGATAGCCTATCAGTCTGCATTATCTTTGAAAATAATCTTTTACCCTCAGCTCTCTGGCTGTATGGTAGAAAAAGAGAAGTTCAAGAATACCAAAGACCTATTATCCAGTGCTTTAAGTGTCAAAAATATGGGCATATGCAGGCACAATGCAGGGCACCACAACCAGTTTGTCTCAGGTGTGCAGGTCTCCACCCATCAAAAGATTGTGAACTAAAAAATGTAACAGAAAAAGAAGAAAAATTTCAAAAGTATAGCTGTGTAAACTGCAGGGGTAACAATTCTTCTACTTCTGGCTTGTGTAGGGTCAGAGATCAAAATAAAAACATTTTAAGATTATCTCAAGAAAAAAATATTGGCTTCAATATGGCTTCCATAGCATATAGATCCTATGCTGATGCATTAAATAAGAAACAGGCCTTAGAAATCAATGAACAAAACAGACTCCAAAAAGAAATTCTGACAAAGCTAGTGATTTTTGTTTCAAGTGCACCAGAAGTGGTTGACTTGAGGGACTTGGAATTACAAGAAAGGGTCCAGAAGTTATGCTCTCTTATGAAAACACTATTCAATGAGAAACTAGAATCAAGTGAAATTTTAAAGCTAATTAACATGACCCCTTAAATGAGAGTTTTATCATTTAATACCCAATCAATCAAAAGAGCCAAAAAAGACTTAATTGAGAGCTTTGCAAGGAATAAAGAAATTGACATTATCTGCCTACAAGAGACATGGCTGACAAGCAGAGACACATGTATAATGAAAGATTTCTATGTAATCAGAAAGGACCAAGATGAAGGTAGAAGAGGTGGATTGATTACAGCCATCAAAAAGTCAGTGTACCATCAGGTGTTGGACTTTGGATCAGTGTTGAATCAGAAGATGGAAGTTTTGTTGTGTAGAGTTTATAGATATAGAAAACCAGCACTGATATTAGCTAATGTGTATAACCCAGATGGAAACAATACGGATTTGGAAACTGTGTGTGACTTAGTAAAAAATGCCATAAAACCAACAGAAGAATTTTTAATAGTAGGTGATTTTAATGCTCACTCTGGTATTTGATGTGGCTGTGGAAATAAAAATGGTAGTGGAAGTGCACTGGAGAAGATCCTGGAAGGACAAGATGAAGTAATTCTATTAACACCATATGGGTTACCCGCTAGGGCAAATCCACACAGGGGTTCATATTCTACTATTGATTTAGCCTTTATATCTGGTAGAATGGAAATAAAACAGCTGTCACATCAGAAATTAACAGTAACCTCATCAGTGACCACTTACCTGTGATTGTGGATATTGAAGGCAGAATTGAAAGCCCAAAAATTGATAACCAGGCAAGGTTCATATTCAAAAAAGCTAATTGGAAAGAGTACAGAACAAGTCTGGAATCTATTGAACTGGAGAATGAACTGAATCCTTTTGAAAACATAGAGGATAAAATTTGTAAATTCCAACAACTCCTGCTAGAGACAGCAGAAAAAACTATCCCACAGAGCAAAGTAAGGAAGAATAGCCACAGAGAACCTATTTGGTGGAATACTGAATGTGAAAATACCAAGAAAGAAATGAATAAGGCAGCAAATAACTACAATAAAATTCTATCTACAGATAATTACATTAAGCTAAAGCAAGCCAAAGCAAAATTTGCAAGAGCCACAAGTGATGCTCGAAGTGATTCATGGACAAAGTTTGTAGAGTTTAAATTTTAGAGATTCATATGAAAAGTATGAAAATTTATAAAAAGAATTGGTAGTAAAAATAACCCTCCAAATCCAAACACACCAGTGCAATTTAATGGAGAGCTAATAATTGATGACAGGAAAAAATCTGAAGCAGGAGTTAGGCACCTAAGACAGACCATTGGCAAAGAGGATCCATTTATAAAGACAGTCCTACATTCTAAAGTATTTGCTAAAGCCAGAAAACTAGCTGAGGAGGAAAGTAATGAACCATATAACTTGCCTTTCACAGGTGTAGAACTAGAAGTTGTGTTAAATAAATTGCCAGAAACAGTCCCAGGACCTGATAGAATTCACCCAACATTATTAAAAATCTTCCAACTAGATGAAGACAGGAATTATTGAAAATTATTAACATGTTATGGGAAAAGGGAAGATTTCCAGACTGCTGGGAAAAAGCATAGCCATAATGATACCAAAACCTGGTAAAAACAACATAGTGGAAAATCACCAATTTATAGCATTACTGCTAGTTGTAGGAAAGATCTATGAAAGACTGGTCAAAAAAAGGTTGGTTTACACAGTGGAAAAAACACAAATTTTTCAGGACATTCAAAATGGATTCCGGCAAGGTAGAAGCACAACTGACAGTCTTTTAAGTATTTTGAGAGATTCAATTTATGCATTAAATAACAGGAAAGTCATAATCCTTATATTTCTAGATGTTAAAGGTGCATTTGACAACATTGTGCACCGACAAATATTAAATGGACTTATAAAAGCAAACATCCATGGCCCACTGATGAAGTTTTCAATAGACTATATGTCTGGCAGAGAAGTTGCTGTACTTGTTGGAAAGTCAATATAAGAAAACAAGGTTCAAATTAAAAAAGGAGTTCCACAGGGAAGCGTCCTTGGTCCAGATTATTATAACATAAGTGAACATGACATTCCTGTTAAAGATGATGCATGTAATGGTTGCATTTTCGCTGACGACAACAAGACTTGGACTATCCAGGATACCTTAGAGGAAGCTGAAAAAGAAGCTCAACAAATACTTCTCCAAATAGAAACATGGGCAAGTACTCTAGATATACTATTTGAACCATCCAAAGCAAAAGCCATGGTAATAACACAGAGAAGAAATACCAGACCACCTGTTCTGAAATTTTATGGAGAATATAGTGAAATAGTAAAAGAATACAAAGCCCTAGGGATAATACTGGACAGTAAGATGAGATTTGCCAAACATATTGAAAATCTAAAACTCTCATGCCTTAAAAAGATAAATATTATGAAAATGATGGGAGGGGGAAGGTATGGAGCGAATCCAGCAGTCATGAGAGAATTTTATATTAAGTATGTACTCCCAAAAATTGAATATGGGGCCACTATATATGGCAGTGCAAATGAAGGTCAGCTAAATAAGCTAGAAGTAATACAAAATACAGCTATAAGGATTGCTTTTGGAGCAAAAAAGACCACACCAATTCCCTTCTTATTAATTGAATCTGGTATCTGAAAAATTGTCAACAAGAAGAGATGTACTATTACTAAAATATATTCAAAAATTATGGACATCAGATAAAAATCACCCAATCAAGAAACATATTGTCAAACGTGGACTATTCCACACCATGAACCCAAACAAACTAAGGAAACATTTAAACCCATTTGAGAAAGCAGAAGCACTGATGAGAGAAGAAGGTTTGAATTTCTCTATTACTAAAATGTTACAATATAAGAAACCTCTAGAGACCCCACCATGGCTTTTGATGCAAATACCTTGTACCATAGAAGAAATACAAAAAATGAAAGAAATCCATTATCCACAAAAATTGAATTTATGAAACTTATCACAGAAAATTTTCAAAATTTCTGTCTAATATATACTGATGGATCCAAAATAGAAGGAAAAGGAGTGGGAGCTGCAGCTGTCGTTCCTTAGAAGAAATTAGTGGCATCCAGATCTCTAGGACACTACTCAACAGTCTTTGAAGCAGAAATTAAAGCAATAGAGATAGCACTAGATTTAATCCAAAAGACCACAATAAAGGAAAAAGAAAATAGAAAATTTGCTATCTGTAGCGACTCAAAAGCTGCTATACTTAGCTTACAATATTTCATTTCAAACCAAAACCACAAAGTCATTGGTTGTTACAACACACTTCTTCCATTACTCCAAAAAGGATTTGAAATTCAGCTAGTATGGACACCAGCACATATAGGTATACAAGGCAACGAAATGGCTGATAAACATGCAAAAATAGCAGCAACACAACCACTGAATTATGTAGAGCAATATGAATACAAGGAATTGAGATCAATCAGAGGAGGATTGAGACAAAGGAGATTCGGAATTTTGAAGGATCTATTGCACAATCAGCTTGTAGCCCAGAAAAAACACAACCACTTTGATAGTAAAATTTATAGTAAACTGGATAAGAGAAATTGTAGTTTGCTATTCCGTTTTCAATCAGGTCATGTAAGTACTAATGCTAGACTATTTAGGATTGGGAAAAGTGATAGCCCTGTTTGTAGAGCTTGTAATTTGCAGAATGAGACTGTACACCACTATCTAATTGAGTGTTGTTTCTATGAGAGACTTAGAAGGGATATGAGAAATTTATGTCAAAGAGAAAAGCTAGGCAATCTCAATGTTAGTCTTATGGTTAGGATAGGGATCAATGATGATGTTATAAGACTGGAAATGATCATGTTGTTTTTGAGTTTTGTGAAATTAAGCGGTAGAATGGATGATTTTAGCTAGGATATTATGTTAGTTGGAAAAAAAAAATATATATTTTGACCTGTTTTGATTAGGGATTAACTACTGAAGAGGGTAGACTGGAAAATCATTGATAGCTGTATAATGATTGTAGTGTGTGTTCTTTCTGTATTATAGTTTGTTTAAAAAAAAAAAAAAAAAAAAAAAAAAAATGCAGATGATGGTATTCAAAGTGCTATGATAATGTTGTCTCAAATAATTTGGAAGAAAAAAAAAAAAAAAAGGTGTTGTTTGTTTCAGATTATCCCATCAAGAAACATAGAACAGTGTGGAACAAAGAAGATCATCTCAACAGAAGCTGGTTTCTAGAGGAGACGTTAATAATCAACAACAAAGAAATTGTGAAAAGGCATCTGTCTACTTCTAGTTTATGAATGTAGCTTTGAATTGCCTACCCGTTGAAAGAAAGTCACTTCCGGGGAAGATATAGGCTTACCACTGCTCTTAAATGCTTATTGACGGACAATAGGTTATTTGTCATAGAAATTCCAGGGTTTAAGCATCTAAACACCCTACAGGGCTGGCTATTTTTTTTTAATTGGATGTAGCCTTTACCCTGCACTGTTTAATGCTTGGTTCTGACCAGGTTCAAAGCTTATAATACAATTCCTCCCAGAACTGCAAATATCCTTATAAAATTAAATCATATACACAATTTGTAGGCTATGGCTGTGTTCCTAGAAAATTGTATGAAAGATTGGTCTATAGACTACCAGGGTATTACTACAAAATTGGGGCTATTGAGAAGGAATTATATAAAGGTAGAATTCTACTTTAGCTACTTTTGACTATCTTGGAAAGGGGTTAGGTTAGGAAAATGAAACTTTCAGGGATGAGTCTACAGGCTAAAATATGCCCTGGGAAGGTACTTAGAAGTATCTACCTCCACTCCTTATCCCTCTAGAGTGTCCTGACCTTTGATGACCTTTACAAATCTGTGAGTTATAGAAGTGAAACCTTGCAAAATAGATCTTCTGCTTAAATGAAGTACAACAAAATTGTTTTCAGCTTCACAACTTTGCTCAATCCCAATTCATAAGGTTTTAAAGATATGCAAATACATTTCCTAAAATTTTGGAAATAAAACTTTGATATGGCTTAAAATTCTGCTCAGATAACTGAAACTGCATTTTCAGAGCTAAAGCCAGAGAAAAAGAAACTGATAACTGAAAATTAAGGTAAGATGTTGCTTTGCCAAAATTTCAATGGGTACAGACCTGTCATGTAGGCAAATTTCAGGACCCTCTAGAGGGAGAAGGAGTGGAGGTAGGTACTTCAAAATACCATCCCAGGATATACTTTGGCCTTTAGACCCATCCCTGAAAGTTTCATTTTCCTAACCCAACCACATTCCAAGATAGCCAAAAGTAGCTAAAGTAGAATTTTATATTCTGGTTTCTAGTTTATAATTCTAAAGTAAAATTCTAGTTTAGCTACTTTTTGCTATCTTGGAAAGGGGTTAGGATAGGAAAATAAGACTCAGTAATGAATCCAGGGCCAAAAACATACTTTAGGAAGGTATTGCCAAGTTTCCATGCTAACCCTTTTTGGATTTCTAAGTCTTGAAATTTGCCTATTTGACAGGTCTATAGCCTACCTATTGAAATTTTGACAAAACAACATTTTACCTTAATTTTCAGTTATCAGTTTTTTTCTCTGGCTTTAGTTCTGAAAATGTAATCCTGTTATTTGAGTAGAATTTTAAGCTATTTCAATGGTTTTTTTTTCAAAATTTAGGAAAGGTATTTGTGGATCTTTGAAACCTCATAAATTAGGATTGAGCAAAGTTGTGAAGCTGAAAACAGTTTTGGGTACTCCTGTACTAAACGGACTCTTTTAAAGCCAGTCACAAAAACCTGAGGTATAGAGTAGATTTAACCCTTTCAGGACCGCATTTATTTCTTGATGACAAATATTTTTTTTTTTCAGTTCGAAACTTGTTGACACTATTTTTTTTATTATTTTTAGATATTTTTCCAAACACCCATTTCTTACCATTCATTCCACAGCGAAATGGGATCTCCAGATCCGTCAGTCTATTAGCTACCAAATACACATTTGCTGAAAATTATTATTGTATTAAAAGAATGATGCTTTACAACAGCTTATCATCCAAAATTAATATTTATTCAAACATTTTAACTTTACTTTGTGTGATACTCAAGAAAGCAGTTTTTTTCCTTGTTGCAGCATAGAAAAACCCCACAAGATTGACAAACTGTTTGGACGAGATTCCTTCTTTTTACTTGCGCAGATTTCACAACGAGACCTGGAGCGTTCAGCTGACCAGACTGGTAAATGTGTTCCAACATTCCCTAGACGAACATCATCCGGTACACTGAAAGCTCCCTTCCTTCTTTTCATGTTCTGATTTTTATCAGACACTACAGGAGATCCGTAACGAGGGCGTCCCCTTGTCGTTTCAATAGGTGGCTTCAAGGATAACTGTATTAGGCCTCTGGCTAATCTTCTTCTAAATTCTATCAGTGGGATTTTTTCCCCTTCTGGCCTCATCAAACAGTTCGTGGTAACGAACTGTAAGTAAGGAGCGACCCGGCTCAATGGTAACCGAAACTCTAAAAAACGGGATTTTGATACCAATAGATACATCAAAAGAATCAGATTTTAATTCTGATTTCAAATATATAAGTTTCATTAAGTTTAAGCTTACCCATCAAAAGTTACGTGCCTGAGAAAATTTGGCTGATTTTCGAAAAAAGGGGGAAAGACCCCCTAAAAGTTATAGAACCTTAATGAAAATCACACCATCATATTCAGCGTATCAGAGAACCCTACTGTAGAGGTTTCAAGCTCCTATCTACAAAAATGTGGAATTTTCCATTTTTTGCCAGAAGAAAGATCACGGATGCGTGTTTATTTGTTTGTTTGTTTTTTTTTTTTTTTTTTTTTTTTTTTTTTCCCAGGGGTGATCGTATCGACCCAGTGGTCCTAGAATATCGTGGGAGGGCTCATTGGAACGGAAATTAAAAGTTCTAGTGCCCTTTTTAAGTGACCAAAAAAAATGGAGGGCAACTAGGCCCCCTCCCACGCTCATTTTTTTCCCAAAGTCACCCGATCAAAATTTTGAGATAGCCATTTTGTTCAGCATGGTCGAAAATATGATAAAAATGTCTTTTAGAATGACTTGATCCCCCAAAGTCCCCAGGGGAGGGCTGAAAGTTATGAACTTTACTCAATGTTAACATATAGTATTGGTTATTGGGAAGTATACAGACTTTTTCAGAGGAGATTTTTTCTGTTAGGTGGGGAAGGAGAGGGTCGGGGGCTATATGGAAGGATCTTTCCATGAAGGAAGTTTTCATGGGGGAAAGGGACATTGCTATGAAGGGGGCGCCGGATTTCCCAGCATTATTAAAGAAAAAGATCAGGAATTAAATAAAAAAAAAACAAGTTTTTCAACTGATCAACTGATTGTGATTAAGAGGTCATTTTTAAAGAACTGGAAAAAAAATTCGAACTATAGTTTAAAGAGGAGGGTATTGACTAGGGGGCGAACCCCCTAATATACGTGTTAAAATTTTATCAATATAGAAGTTCGTTACGTAAGTTTAATTCTAAGTTACGTATATTTATTACTAATAAAAACGTTCGTAAATAAAATTAAACAAGTTTCGAGAAAGCCATTTAACCAAATATAATATGCAAAATTTGTTTTAATTATTCATGTACGGTGAGCCAAAATCAAAACCTGCATTAATTCAAAAACGTTCAAAAATTAAATAAAAAAAACAAGTTTTTTTAAACTGAAAGTAAGGAGCGACATTAAAACTTAAAACGAACAGAAATTATTCCGTATATGAAGGGGGCTGTCCCCTCCTCAACGCCACGCTCTTTACGCTAAAGTTTGACTTTCTCACAACTCTATTTTTCTAAACAATAAAAAAACTTTAGCGTAAAGAGCGAGGCGTTGAGGAGGGGACAGCCCCCTTCATATACGGAATAATTTCTGTTCGTTTTAAGTTTTAATGTCGCTCCTTACTTTCAGTTTAAAAACTTGTTTTTTTATTTAATTACTTTATAAGAAGCATATGCGTTTGTGATGGTCATATCCAAGAGACCAAAGAACAACCTATGCCACCACTTATAGCACTTTCGATTGTATCCGTAAATTCCACGCAACATGTCAGCCTGATCGACCCCTCCCATGTATTTGTTATAATCGCTGACCATTTTTGGACAAGATAAGGTCAATTTGGTTCGATCCTTTTTCTTCCTAGTAATTGTCGTCATCTCAGTTGAGTGCCAATTGGACGCCAAAAAGACGCTTTTATTGTCTCTCCACTTCAATGCAACAATTTCTTGCTGAGAAACTCGCCAATCTGAATCACCTCTCTCCATCTTCTTGTCCTCTATAAGCTTAGGGATGTGCTTTCTTGTGTTCCTTATTGTCCCACACGCACGAATACCTTTTTTTTCAAGAAGTACAATAATTCAATCGAAGTGAAATAATTGTCAAAATACACCATGTGGTGTTTGGACGCGAGGGGAGCAGTTAATTCGACAACTACTCTCCCTCCCAACCCCAATTGCGCCTGTACGGATGCTTCTTCTTTCTTTCCTTGATAGATTTCAAATCTGTAAATGTAGCCAGACATACATGCAATGCACCAGATTTTATATCCTCGCTTTATGGGTTTCATAGGGCTATATTGCTTCATACTGGATCTACCCTTAAATAATATCATACTCTCATCAATTGAGAGAGCCTCTGCCTCATTCCAAGCACCTGAGAACTGTATGTTCAGCTTTTCAATCAACGGTCGAATCTTGAATAGCTTGCTCTTACACCCTTCGGGTATTGCATGGTTGTCATTGAGATGGATAAATCGTCGAATTTGGCAAAATCTGTTTCTAGTCATGCTCTTACATATAGCTGGGACCTGTACATCGTCAGAGCTCTCCCAGTACATTTTCCTGTCTGGGACTGTATGGTATGACATGATTATGTTGATGCCTAGGAAACCCAAGAGTTCAGTCACAGTCAAGGTCTTGAAGATCTTGGCAGAAGCTAATTTATCTATCTTTTGCTGGGAGTACAGGTTAGTTTGCTCAACAATCTGATCTAGTAACTTCCTGTTCCACAACCGAAGGAAGAAGTCTGTTGGTGTGCTACAATCATCAAAAAAGTCACATTTTGGTCCACTTTCTTCCGAAAACGTTCCCATAGTTGGGGCTGCCAAAATTCGTTTCTTCCATTTGGGTAAAAGCATATCGAATGAATAATTTTCGTTTGCAGTTTATGGCAATAGAAGAGGTAGATGTGACAGCTGAAGATCTAACAGCTCTTATGGTAAGCTTTGCAGGGCTCCTATCAAACTTAGTACCAACTGGAATGGCCAGTGGTATGGTTTGAGCTCGGCTGTTTGGGAGCAATTTGGAGTTAGGTGCTGCTGTATTACTTTTTGGTTCTTCAGAACCAATCTCTGGTATTAAAAGTGCATCCAGCACTTCAATGCTGAGGCCAGACTCAGGCAAGACGCCTTGATCATCGAAGAGGTCGCAATCTGACTCTAATTCTGTGTCCGAGTCATAGTCAGAAGGCAATTCGTCTAGTAAAGTTGAGATTTTCTGGGGCTATTTTATTCTTCATCTTCTGAAAAAGACATTCTGTAACTAAACACAAGGGATGCATACAGGTTCCACTAGTCTATCTTGTACAAGGTAAGAAACCCTTGTAATAATGTACACAACAATTAAGGTAAGGTAATGCATGATATTGTAAATTGATTTTAAGAAATAAGATTAATAAATGACATTAATAAGCTAGAGAAATATATAGGGAAATACTAATATAAAAAATAAGCTTAATAAATAATAATATGTAAATATATCTAAACATTAAAAATGAAGAAATAATGAATAAATATAAAAAGTGCAGCAGTAAACAACAAAATAATATAGGGAAATAATAATAAAGACGAAAAAGTTATTAAAAACAACATTAATGAATTATAAAATAAAAAACAAGATTTTCTAAGCAAAGGATTCTCCTGCAAAATGCCAGACTCATAAAAATTGAGGAGGGAAAAGGGGCTCAATATATTTCTAAGAAATGAAATGCCAAGAAAGGTAATTTTTCCAAGAAGATACAAAAAAGGTAACAATAAAAATCTAAAGCAGTGACAGATCCAGGAGAGGGGGGGGGGCGCGCCCCCCTAAAATGGTCTAAAGTAGTGTAATTTACTTAATTAACGCAGGTTTGCGTTAATTAAACTTGCTACTAATGCTAATGCAAGTTTGTCGTATCAACCTATTTTGCGCCCCCCCCCCCCCTAAAAAAAACTGGATCCACCACTGATCTAAGGGGACAGACAAATGCATGGTGCGTTCCCCTCTGCCCCATCTACTATTGCTCAGGTATCTTGCTATATATTAGCTAGTTTTAAAAGATCTTATGTCACTAATTGTGCAAAAACAGATCAAAAACACACTTCACTCAATAAGTACTGTTACTGACTGACGGGACCTTGGGATCCCAGAGCAAAATAGTTCTGTTATCCCAAACCTAGGAAAAATGACCCGATTTCATGTAACGCACACTATAAATTAGTTTTTATTAAATGCGGAAAAAAAATCGCATTTACCTACCTATATCACAACAACCAAAATGCTTAATTGCAAAATAAGATATTTTCCTGTCTAACTTTGGTACGTATGACAAATTTACTGATCATGTCGCGCAATTTGTATCCCAATTTTTACAGGTGAATGACGTATTAATCTAATCGTCTCTGAAAGGAGTATTGGACAGCATCTATAATATCTCATTATTTTCAATCCGAGATGCCAAATCCAGCTTTTATTCAGCCGGGACCTGTAAATCCCGTCGGTCCCGAAAGGGTTAAAAGGATAAGACACCTTTTAAATTGCTCACTTAGATACCAATATACAGTCAGAGGTAAGCAGTCTGTTAAAGCACCTTTCCTTGCCAAGCTTTGATTGTCATCTACATCCTACCATATATAGATGCAAGTCTTGCATTTTGAGGACAGTGTGTCTTTGCCAACAGATAAGAACCGCTGCTTAGGGGGGTCATATGCATTATTTGACAGAGTTTTTGGTAGGAACACAATATTTCAATTAGAATATTAATCTAATGCTATTTGTAATAATAATAAAAATGCTAAACAGTATAATTTGGAGAAGAGGTGTGTGTTAATGGATGGAGGAGTTGGAGCTTTAGGATGTAGAAACCACCTGTTTACATTTGAATATATATGCTTTCCTTTAAGAAGAATTGTATGCATTATGCTCCTAGCATTACAGGATTTTTCAAGCTGAAAATCCTTTTATCCTTAAATTAACCATATAAAAAACCTTTACTTATAAATTGACCATAATTCAAAAAATTGTTTTGGTGGGTGAATGAAACTTTCAGAAATGATTCTACAGCCCAATTTGAAGCCTATGAAGGTATCAAACCTTCACCCCTTCCAGAAAATTTTCTTTTTTAAGCTTCAAAATATTTTGTGGTAAAGAGAAATATCTTTTAAGTCATGGTCTACAGTCTAAATGAGAGTCTGGGACAATGCTTTAAAGATAGAATACCAACTCCTTTCCTAATTGAAAAATTTGTAGAATCTAGGAAAATTGGTTCTATTTTCAAAAAAAATTCAAACTCAATCCAGCTGTAAATGAGTACCTGGAAAAATAAGGGAAAGGTAAACAAGAAGGGTGGGCAAAAGCACAGGATAGCTGCCTCCCCATATGCACTTCCTGGCTGAGGGACCATGAAACAGAGGTCAGTAATGCTGGTAGAGACTGTAGCTGTATGTAAGTCTAATGCTTTATTCTTTACCTTCTACCTAATTCTTGAAGGTTTATGTTCCCTGTGCAATTTTTGGTATATTATATTTCTATTCTCCTAAAATTTTGATATGTCAACAAAATACAACAATTTTGCTATCACTTGGTAGTTGAGATTCAGCTCTGTCTATCTACCAAATTACATTGATGAAATCTGGTTTACTTGTTTTTTAGGTTGAAAATATGTTGAATATTAGTAGATACTATTTCTTCTGCTCTTGGCACTTTAATACGATAGAAGAAATCTAAATAAGAAAATTTACTAATAGATTTTACTATCTGTAATAAAAGTTGAAATTCAGTTTTTATGCAAAATTATTAGAAGATGCAACACACTTTTTTAAGATAATGTGCATTATTGCAATTGTGGTTGCTAACACTGGGCTTGGTGATGTCTTAAATGCTCAAGTGATGAATTTGATTATTTTATCTATCCTTTTTGTCATTTCAGTTGAAAAGTAATCTACTATAATTGTGGATATTGAAGTGAATTTAATAATTTCATCCATTCTTGTTTTTTCATTTCAGTTGAAGAAGAAGCCTACTATAATTTTAGATCTTGAAGTGAACATACTATAGAGAAATCGCTTTAGTCATGGCAACAAAATTAAGAGCAACTAGCAGTTCTGCTGCTCCTGTGAGTTATTTTAAACTTTTTTACAGTTTTCTTTTCTGCAAAATGAATTTTCTCCATCTCAGATTGCCATTTGAAAAGTTTCATAAAAGTTTGAGTTTCATATAAGAAATATCTTGGATGGATTATGCTCCTGTGAGTTATTTCACAGTTGTTCTCGGATTTTTTTTTCTGCAGAAATAAAATTCTTGAACCTCAGATTGCCTTTTTTATTCAGATTGCCTTCTGTTTCTGTGAGCTATTCAAACAGGTTAATGGATGTCTTCAGCATAAATGAATTTTCTGTGTCTCAGATTGTCTTTTTTTTCATAGGAATTTGAGCTTCAAAATAATCTTGTAATCTACAAAAATGTCAAACTACTTTTAATCTCAAACTAGGGAATATATTTCATGGATCCCGCTTGTGTGAACCAGCATATACATAGTATGGTATGTAATTGCTTCTCAGCCAATACTGTCTAAATTAAGCCACTTTAATTTAACATCTAATATAATTTAATATGATACTGTATGCAAGGTCATTCACTTAATAAAGTTTTTAGTGTGCTAATATTGTCTTTGACATTAATATCGCTTTGAGAGACTAAATTTTGGCCTTAATATTTTTATCATTTTATCGTATTTTTTTCTTTCACTTTTGAATGTGCCTTGATTCTTAAATTCAAATTGTGTTAAGGGAGCAACGTTTTGATTTTATTTGTTTTTTTTTTGCGTTCGATTTCAGTTTATTGTAAATAGTTGTTAAGTAAAGGGCTGTGCACACAACGCTGATTGTGGGAACTGATTTCCAAATCAGCATCGATCTTAAAATTTCCACTTATGCTGAAATCGGTTCCCGAAATCAGCTACGTGTGCCGAGCCCTTAACGATATAACATCCGCGGTTTCAGATGTCCTGATTACCAGAATGTATCCCTTCCTCCTCCCTCTGGGTAACAAAAACAAACAAGTAGGATATCTGCTCTATTCCTTTCCATCAAGTCTTGTCTATGAATCTGGCTACCCGTTTTGGTGAGGTCATTATGACAAGAATAGAGGGAACTTCTCTCCCCAGAAAGGTTGAATCAAGTACAGACCCCAGAAAGGTAACTGGAACAGTTAGCCTACTCCTACTTTCAACCAAGTTTCGTTGAGATCCAACAACATATTCTTGTAGTCTTCCACCCAAGAATAGGATGTACCTCCCTCTCCTCTTCAGGGATGGGATTGTGTCTAGTCACTGGGAAGCACAAATACAACACCAAATTTTACATTCACCATGCTCGGTTGGGATAAAACGTCCCCTTTTAGTAGAAGGGGTGATGTCAAGAATTAAAGGATCCTCTTTCCCTGCACCCCCACTCCCTTCCCCCCTGAGAGGCTGGAAGGGCTATTGACACTAATGGCATAATAATGACACTATTTGAGTTTGGCTAAGATTCGACAATCGTTCTGAAAGATGTCTTGACAACACGAGATTAGGTACACCCTTCTTCCTCCTCCATAAGGGTTGGATCGACCATTAACTTCGAAAAAGCAGAAATAGACCATCGATTGTTACTTCTGAGTTAAATTTAGTGAAATCTGACAAACACTAGCTATTCTTCTAATGGCGTGCATTTAGACGCGCCTCTTTGCCTCTCCATAGTTTTTCGATTGGGGCCTCATCTCCAAAACACTTGAGATTCAACAATATGTTCTGGTAGACGTTGCGACGACTACGATTTGAACATAGGAATGGAGTTTGGACTGGAGACCCAAAATGTAAAAAAAAAAAAAAAAAAAAATGTGAATTTAGGGACCTTCTGTCCCCCACTGAGGTTGAAATAGGTGCGAAACCTCACGAAAAGAACCCCTAGAACATCTTACTTCAGACCAACTTTGGCTGGGATTCAAAAGCTTCTTGTCCTAGATGCCCTCGTGACGGAAATAATTTAGGGGCCCATCATCTACAAAGGTAAGGTTGGGTTCTAATCTCCAAAAGGTGAGCAAGACCAAGAAATGTGAATTTAGGAACCTTCTGTCGCTCACTGAAATCAAAATGGGTGCGGTCAAAAATAATTTAAGGGCCCCTTCCCTCCAAAGGTCAGATATGATTCTAATCTCCACAAGGTAGACTTTTTGAATTAGATCTTACTTTCAACAAAGTGTCTCTAAGATCTGGCTACCCATTCTTGCATAATTCAAGATTTTTGTCTGCAGAATTGTTCCTAGAAATTTAGAAGTGATACATAATTTTTAATATTGGGGCTACAAGAGATAATTTTATTGCTCTATGTTCGTCTGATAATAAATGATTATAAAAGGTTTTATTTCGGAATTACAACGTTTAACTTTTTGTTTACACTATTTATGAAGAGTTTTTATTTTAATGAATAATAACTAAACAACCTTTTTGGAAAATTGCTCTAACTCCATATAATTATAATTGTTCTTGAGAACATTCAATTGTGCTGCAGTTGCAGAATTTTTGCAGTTGTACAGTTGTGCAATTTGCAGTGTAGTTTTGCAGTTGTAAAGGAGCTGCTACAGTTGCTCAAGCTTCATATGATGTACTTATTTAAGCTGACAAGCAACTAGTGCATCTGTTCGTTTCTTCTTCTTTTGTGTGTTTGAAATAGTGCTCATCCTTCAGGCTCGTACTTTTCTCGAAGGGATATTACGTTTCGCGGTAAGGGGGCAGAAGGATTAGAGTCGAGAAAAACCTTATGAAATAGATAAATTATATAAAATATGACCTTGGAGAAAATCCTGACTGTCTGGGTGGTGTAAGCCTGAGAGAAGAAGAGAAAATTGGAGAGAAAAGTTCGGCTAAGATAAGTACAACAGTACATAGGGAGAAGAGAGGACCGTGAAGTTTATCCTCTGATGATTGATGAATTGGAGCTTTAAAATGCACTTTTTAGGTATTTTAACCCAGTCACTCAGAAAGCATCCCGTAAGACAATCCCGTAAGAAAGCATCCCTTTGGTCAAATTTATCTTTAGCTACGACATACAACATTCCTAAACCTTGCTATTTGTCTTTTATATTCAACAAAAGATAAAACAAACCTTTGTTTCAAACTCACTAAATTAACTTTGAATTTCCATACAATGTCTTATACTTGAATATAGGTTAATCCACAAATAGATACTTGTCTGTTATAGCGCCGACCACTCAAGTTGTTCATCCATTGACGCACTGTAGAATCGGTTCTCTCATTAGTTTCTTCAGCTTATCGTGAGACAAGACAAAGAAAAGTGACAGAATAGATGGGAAGTATATTATTTGGGCAATATATCTGCACATTAGGGTGAGGAGGGGGGGGGATAAATTATTTGGACAATATTAAGTTAGAAAACGATTCTTACTTTATAGTATGCAGAATAATTGTACCTAGCACATTTTGCATTCAGACCCGCTATACTTTACCCCCACCTCCTAATGTGCAATTGTTATATTTATTTTTTATCATACTTTGATATATTTTATTAGGATTAACCTAACTTTACTTCTTGAGTGGTCGGCGCTATAACAGACAAGTACCCACAAATGACCTAAAAATTTTTTTAGGGGGGGGGGGGGTGATGGCTAAATTACCCCTAATATGTACATGCTTGAACTCCTGAATTTGTACTTTTTGTGCGCGGGATACTTTTCGATCGGTTTAAGTAAATTTTGCACATGCTTACGCACATTTGCTGATATCCAGACATATATCTACGCAGAAGGGTTAGGGATAATGGGAAAATTATACGATAGTAATCTAAAAATCGTCTTGATTGTATTTCTGGCCTCCAACTCCCCCCTTTTCCAAGAGTCATCCTTCCCTCTTAAGGGCTAGAACTTACCATAATTATGAAAAGAAGATATCCCATATGAACGCCCAAAAACATATGAAGCAAAGGCTTCAAAATCAAAAATCACTACATTATATCCTAACAGAGGCTTTCGAAGCCCCCTTCCACATGAATATTTTCTGTTCATTTTTCTCTAATAATTTATTAAGCACATTATTATTACAAATTTATATTAGTATTATTATAACATTATTACATTACTCATTACATGACATTATATTACTATATATGACATTACATTGCTCATTATATGACATTAACATATTATATTGCTCATTACTGTATTAACACATTATTATATTATATTATTATGCATAAATTATGTACGCGCATATGTTTGATTTACGTCTGATGCAAAGGGTTGCCAAATGTTTGTTATTCTAGACTACAAGACCATCAGTGAAGGATGTCAAAAAAGTCGGAACAACTCAACGACGTGGGCTAGTAAGTTTTGAGAATCGTGATACAACTCCTTCAACTATTGGTGTAGCTAAAAAAGAACCTGTTGTGGTTAAAAGACAACCATTAGTCGTAAGACAGTCTGGAATCGCAAGATCATTGCAAGCAAAAACAACTTCTGCTGAAGTCAAAGAAAAAACAAAAGAGATGTAAGCTTCGTTTTCGTTAGTATTATGGGTGTATAGAAAAAAATGAGTGTGTTGAGTTAAGGCTAGCAGGATACATGATGTTGTAGCTAGGCTTTGTATTGTTTTTTTTTTTAAATCCCTTCTGAGGTTAATGTTTTTTTTTTAATTTGTTTGATTATTTCTCCTCTGTATCATGTCGTGGCATTTGGAGGGGATATGGTTATGTTAGCTTTTGTGTTAGTAATTGGTGTTGAAAAAAAAACAAAAAAAAACAGACTGTGTCAAAGCTCAGCCCACAAAGGCTCATCGCTTCCAATAGCTCAATAACAAAATATAAATTTGTGGTATGTTTTTTTTTTTAGCAATTTTAATATTAAAAAGCTTCTTGTTCAGTTTTTCTTTTAATCTAGAAATAATAATCTATTTATATAAAAATCACCTAGAATATTTTTAAGCTTATAAATCAAACAGTTCGGGGTAGCGAACGGTAAGTAAGGGGCGACTCGACATAATAGTAACCGAAACCGTAAAAAACTGAATTCTCATAACAATGGATACATCAAAAGAATTAAATTTTATAATGATACCAAATATATAAAATTATGTTACCCATCAAAAGCTACGGGCCTGAGAAAATTTGCCTAGTTTTCGAAAAAAGGGGGAAACGCCCCCAAAAATTCAAGTGATCTTAATGAAAATTGCTCTATCAGCTTCAGCATAGTTGAAAGGTCCAGTAACTATGCCTTTTGGAATAACATAGCCCCCAATAGTCTCTGGGGAAAGGAGTGTAAATTACGCAATTTGCCCATTGTCCCCCTATAGTATTTGTTATTGGAAAATCCATGGGATTTTTTCATGGTGGGGGATTTTTCACGGGGAGAATTCTACTTGTCGAGGAAAGTTTCTGGGGGGAAGTTTTATGGGGAGGGGATTTCCTGGCACGATTTAAAAGCAGTCAGAAAATACATGATAAAAACAAGTTTTTTTTCAGTTGAAGGTAAGGAGCAACATTAAAACTTAAAATGAAAGGCAATGGTTTTGTTTTTTAGGGGGTCTGCCCCTTACCTAACCATCAATCTTTATATCAAGTTTGACTTTCTGTCACCATTCCTTAAGAACGATTCTTGAAACGAGAGGGCTGTTAAATTTGAATGAAAAGTATTTTGAAGAACTTTCAGACTTTAGCATGAATAACGAGGGTTGAGGAAGGGAAAGCCCCCTCATACACAGAACTAACTCTGTTCTTTTAAGTTTTAATGTTGCTCCTTACTTCCAGCTGATTTTTTTTTTTTTTTAATTTAATATTGTGAAAGGACTTTGCAATTTCAGTCAAAAAAAACTTCTTAAATATATATATATATATATATATATATATATATATATATATATATATATATATATATATATATATATATATATATATATATATATATTACATAATAAGCCAAACTTAAAACAAGCTGGAAATACCACAAATTAGACTTGGACTGCCCCCCCCCCCCCTTAAGGCACGACTGTTATTTGTAGTTTACTGGAAACAACCGATTCCTTCAAAAATTGGCACTTTTGAGTTTCAAAATTTTATTTAGATATCAGTTTTCTACACTTTGAATGAAATGGAATTATAACAAAACATAGTGAATCTAAATTGATTATCCCAATTTTATTTATTCTAAGAACTATTTTGTTGTTTCCTGAAAATTTCATTGTTTTTTGTTTTTTCGTTTGTTTTTTTTTTTTTGTGTGTGTGTGTGTGTTTTTAATGTCTATCACAAAAAAGAGCTCTCAGCTCCGTTATTTTCAGTAAATCGCAAATGACATTTGTGTCTTTAAAGAGGCTTGAGGGGATGCAGCCCAACTCTTTATTTTGTGGTCAGTTTTTTATGCTTTATATTGATTTCTGCTCGATTTGTAACACAGTTATAAATCATATTTGCAGCATTTTTCTTATTTTGGGCTTACAAAATAAAATATTATGTTGTAATTTAGATTTTATGTGAAATTAAAGTAAGCCGTACCCACTTTCCTGCTAAAAATTCTGTGGGAAGAGGTCTTTATTGGGACCAGTCCCACTTTTTCCTCCATTTATACAAATTGAAAATCCATCAAGAACTCCGTTCCAGTCAAGGTGCTACGTGCTTATATGTGTGCCAGAAATTGAGTTTGGGTTGGTTGAAGGAGCCCACTTTGGTTCTCAAACCGTACAAATGGAGAATCCTTTCATAATCCAGATTCAAATGAGGTAGAACTTGCCTACCCCTCTGCTTAAAAGTTGGACCGGGGGTGGGGGGGGGAGATTGTGAGCCCAATTTACGCCTCTAGTCATATAGCACCATCACAAGGAGACACGGATGCCCAATGGACAGCTTTTCGCCGAGAGGCAATGCGATAGAGCTGTCAACTACGAGTAAACCTACTCACTATTCTAAATTACTCACTAAAAAGACCATCCCCCTTGCTTTTGACGTTCGCCGCTATGATGTCTAAACGGGAAAGCGGTGCCTCCTCCCCTTTTTTTTCTCCTCCCCTGGATACGACCCTGACTCAAGCCATTTTATTTAAGCATATACACGCGAACTTGTATTTTTTTTTGGGGGGGGGGAAGTTTTTCCATATTTCTTAAGGAATAGACGGTTTAACCGATAATTATTCAGATATAAAAAAATATCAGGAAAATTACGCGATTTATGGACCCCAGAGTTCCTCCCCTTGTGCATGCCTGCTCTGAGTGATTGACTTTACCTTAAGTTTAATAATACTCACTGACAAATTTAACTCTTAGAGTAAAACATCATAGAAGCTTGATAATCTGAACAGCAGGTATGGAAAAAGTTCAAAAGCTTCCGTAGCAGAATTCGGTAGAATACCAAAAGAAGCCAAATCTGCCAATAAATTTCAAAATCTGCCAACAAATTTCAAAATCTGCCAACAAATTTCACTAGGCCAGGAAAAAGTCAAGTAGCATTGCTACTATGCGACCCACTTTCTCCATGGCGGCTGGACAGTTGTCATAATTTTTAAAGAGCTAAAAAAAACGCTGTACATATGGCCGCAGTCACAGTCACAATTGATTTTGTTGTCCGTGTCCGTTGATTTTGAATTAAAGTTATCAAGTATTTTGCAGTAGGTTGCATATGATTGCATCAAGACATGGCTAATTCTATACAGAGAAAAGCCTTATATTAATACCCTTATATAAAAGACCTTATATTTCTCATAACTCTCATTTCTTTTTATCTTTTTTCTATTCTTTTCTTTTATCGATTTTTCTCTTTCGTGTCTTAATTATAACTATTAGTTAAGATCAGGGAAATGGCACCCAAATACATATCTTTTGACTCCTTTTGCCTGGCCTGTATTTTGAGTAGGAAGGTTTTGAGATGAAATTGTCTATAATTATATAAATTAACAAATTGTACTGCCTTCTGTCTGGTTCTGGCCTAAGATATTAACTTGCTTTTGCTTGGCTCTCATGCTTAGCATCTTATACACTAGCTTGGTTACCGGATTTGTCTCATGTAATAGTTTATGCGTTTTCTAGTGACAAACCAGATTCTTGAAGCAAGATTCAGAATTACCAGTGGAGCAAAGAGGTTTATAATTCTTGTTTATACAACTGGATTGTTGAATTGTAAACTTTGAAACAACAAAATTTATAAACCCCATCCACAACCTGGCAAAATCCACGTTTTTTTAGCATAGAGTTGTCGCATTGACGATCTAGATTATGAGCTAATAATTTCGATTGGCAGGGAACATTTTTTTCGTGATCTGGATTATCAGTGGAACGAGAGACTTTTTGGGTTTATCAGTGGAAATGGACTTTTTGTCTCTCCTCATTTTCCTTCCTTTTAACCTTTTACTTGATGACGTTTTGATATTTCTTCTTTTTATTCCACCTTGTTTAGAAGAATTTCTCATCAGCAGTAGAAAGTGGACTTTCATTACAAATGAATGTGCATTGTCAGTTTAATATACATATACTGATATTTAGTAATCAAAATGTTAATATTATTTGATTTATTAAAGTTATAAAAGTAAAAACATTTATATTTTTTTCAGTAAAGTGCAAATTATGTTCTAGCTTTGGGAAGGCATAGGGGTTTTGAGCCCAACTTATGTAAATTTCTGCTCGTTTTGAGTTTGACTCGGTTATTTATTGTAATTTCTGTTCGTTTTGGGTTTCATTTATTTATCGATGCAGATTTGTGGTAGTTTCACGCTTGGTAGATTATTTGATTTTATTTTTGCTCATTTTTTGTTTAATGGAGTTCTTTACTTTTCTTTGAAAAACTTATTGTGTGGAAAAAGTTTTTTTAATTAATTCAATACAAAGGCCCCCTGGCAAGTGCTTTGTGTAAAATTGGGAAACCTGACCTTGTTCTAAATGATGAGGAATATCAACTGATGCGTGACCTTTGCTTTCTACTACAGTCGAGGCTATTGAGGGAGAATTACTTCCCATCCAAAATGTTGCTCTGCTCTGTCGGGGCCTCCTAAAAGGTCACCTTGAGGAGCAACCTAATGATAGTAGCTGTATTTTGTTTCTGAAAGAAAATATGAAAAACAATTTGGCTTTCGGTTCCCAAGGGATGATCTCATGGTGACAGCTGCACTTTTGGACTTCGAAACATTCAAGATAAATGAAATTGATGAGCGTCTAAACCTTCTTGATGGTTCACTGACAAGAAGGGAATTCTTGTTCAAAATGGTTAAGCCTCTAGTGCTGGCGGCTGACTTAAGGTGCTTATGAAATCTCTTGTGAACTGAATTCTTCCAATCAACACTCCAGGTCCCTCCACTTCAACTTATGGTGAGTATTTTAATGCAGTAGAAATTCTTCTGTGCGAAGAGGAGAGGGTCCTCGAAAAGCCCGAAGAGGAGGCTGTAACCTCTGGTGCTGTCAGTGCATCAGCTACCCAATCAGTTGTGTGAGTATGGCTAGTGGGTTTTCTCAGAACAGAAAAAAACGAGTCTGCTCGATCAAATAATGTGTCAGAATAACAATACAGGACAGGATGAAAATGATGATGTGATTAAGCGTCAAATAGATTAATATCCGGGCTTGTCACCCCATACCAGGAGATAAAAAAATCTTACCCTAGTTGATGCAATCAATCCAAGCATTGCCTTCTGGAAAAGATACTTTACTCAGCTGCCATGGATTGCAGCTTTGACAAGAAAAGTTCTATCGTTGCCAGCAACAAGTGCCGCAGCAGAAAGGGTTTTCAGGGGTGCAAGGACTGATTGTTGCTGCCAAGTTCTAGGCTCTATGCTGCTAAGTTCTATGTTGGCCTCACACCGTGTAAACAAGCTTATTTTTATACATGATAACTACAAGCTTGTCAAAGCTTTAAAGGAAAATGATAGGGTTTATTTCTAGCTAAGTGTTTTTAATTTTTTATTCTGGCTAATTAAACTGCCTGAGATTTGACAAAATAGGGAATTTGAAACTTAATTCAAATTAAACTCTGAAACTTAAAGCCAGAATTAAAAATTTAATAATATATAATAATTTTCTTTGTAAGATGTTGCCTCTCTTTATATAAGTTTTTCTTTACGAAATTTTACTTCTTTTTCTTCTAACACCTGGGAACAAACTGTTCTTGAAGAACTATATGCTAAGTTTTCTGAAAATTCGCTCAAAGTTCTCTGAAAATACGCTAAAGTTAAACTTTGATCGTTTATATGCTTACCCACTATATTCAAGTACGTCCACAACTGCAGTACCTTAATTGCTAAGATGGGGAGGAGAATAATGGGGAGAATATTCTCAAGGGAGTTGGTTAAAACGTTTAACTTTGAAACTTTTATTATATCACCCTTAAGTGAGAGGATTCAATCTTGAAGCAATGAGAAATAATAGCTTCTGTAGTGTAGAGAGTGAGGGATTGAGAGGTAGGTAGTTAAAGAAGTGGAATGCAGGTTGCAAGAAGAGGAAATTTAGACATTAAGTAAGATATGAACTTCAGATTCCATCGAGGTTTCATAAATTAGCCATGAATTTATGATGCAAGTAAATTTGTTGAATTCAAACTTTAGAGCTAAACTTAAATTAAATTTTAAATTACCTATTTGGTCGGATTAATTCAAATAGCAGACAGTTAAAGGTCCCGCTATCGATCATTTGGGGTAAAAGAATGTTTGTGAGGAGTTGAGAATGATATCTCGTCCTTATTTTGTCCGATGTTCCGTCATGGTAATGAAGCTAGAAAGGAATTGTGGACTGAATTGTGATCAAAAATGATACCAATTTAGTTTTTAAAAGTTTTTAAAAGTAGCCAAAAATATTCTAGAAATAGAACAAGCGCCGATAAATTGACGATGCGCCGCCAATAATTTTTCGGCGGCGCGCCTGTAAAAAACTCGCGTGCCGCCGGCATAAGTGTGTCTGCCGCCACTGAATTTTATTTCGGCGCGGCTTCGGGGTCGATTATATACTATCATTTTCCAACTTCACTTTTAAGTCCCTTGCAGCTTCAATTTCTTCAGCTGTCTGTATCTTAATGGCAAATTTATGTCCTAGTAATTAATCTCTTAGTATTTCCAGTATTGCCTCAATTTCCACTTCCAACAGCTGTTACAACTCATTCTAGAGAGTAGACCCTTTTCTTTCATCAACGGATTGGGGAAGGATCTCAGAAACAATTGTCAAGCTTTGGAAATGAACAATTGAATCAACAGCTGATTCAGACCCTGGCTTTGATCTCCTCCGATGCTGTTCAACTAAAAGATGTCACTGAGGGAGCTTTGCACGAACCTGGAAGACCCGAGCCCTTGAAAACTCTTTTGAAAAGTTTTCCAACTGTTTTCGCTGGTCCTAATCAAGGTCTTATATATTTCTCAGTCTTCTTATTTTAATTCTTCATTCCCATGTCTCATTTCATATTTCTCACTCTTCTGCGCTCATTCTTCTTATCCTCCATTCTCATGTCTCATTCTTCATATTTCTCATTTTTATATGTAATCTTTGCATATTATATGGAAGTCTTAGTCTGATGAAAAAATGTAAAAGGACTACAGGGCAGAACATTTAATGTTGGGCATTTTTTGGTTGTGCGTTTTTCTGTTTTATTCTGATTATTGATTCTGTTATTATTATTGATTATTGATTCTGGTATCTGTAGCATCTCCAGTTTGACATTCCATATACAGTTTATAAAAGAGTACGTTTAATGCGCTTGTACTTAAAAATTTTATATAACTAGCTTCGCTTATCCTGGAAATTCCCAAAACCTGATTGCAGCGACATCCTGCTATTTGTATACGAGATCCTATTGAAGGATCCATGAAAAGCTAACCACTTCAGCATTAGCAGAAAGTATTCAAAATGAGCATTAATTGAGATTTTTTTTTTTTTTGAAAGCTTTTAACTTCGTATTTTATTATTGAATAAATTTGGCTGATTTTAGTCTGAAATACACTCTATCCAGCCCTTATATCGGCAAAAATATTTTGCACAACTTTTTTTTGAGTAGTGTTAATATCTCTTGTTTTTGATTTTAGGATGTAGAATATTTAAATTCTTTTATTTTTTTATTCCTTAATTCTTGGTACTAGGTAATTAGATATCTGATTTGTCACTAGTCCTTTATCAAGGTTTAGGCGACTGTTTAACCTTCTTTTGAAAGAGCCAACAGAAAACCTTTTAGGGATAACTTCCCCAGGAAGATCATACTGGATCGAAGTGCAACATCGAATGAAGTTAATTATTGTTTTGTTTATTTGTTAGAAATTATTTGTTTGAGCCACAGCAACCTTATAAGATAATTAAAATATATTTTCTTGTGAATTATTATCGCTTCTAATCAGCAGTTGTACCAAACCAATCCTGCTCAACTCATCCTCAGGGCTATACTGTGGTGTTTCTCCTCCCCATAGTATAGTGCAGACGGTTTGATATCATTCTATTTTCCCTTCTTGTTTTAGTTTTTTTTTTTAAGATTTTTCCAATAGGCAATGTTTAGAAGTCCTCCAAAAAACTAATAGTCCCACCAGATCCCAAATCAAATTCCAGTGAAAGTGCCATAGTGAAAGATACCCATCTTGGCTGGTCAAGCACACTATCTCAGTTCAAATGATTGCTCCAATTCGGAGAATAGGACAATGATAAGTGTAGGGGCTAATGTAACCATAAATGATGATAATGGGTTTCAAGAGGTCCTCTCTAGAAGCTCTAAAAAAAGGAAAAAAAATCTCCCCAATCAAAAGCATTTCCCCTCTCCCTGCCCAAGATCCTCCCTCCAAAAACTTAGGAATTTACCTTAAAATTACTCCTACTACCCCCTTTGAAATAAAAATGATCACTGCAATAAGAGTTGCAATTTTTAAATTGCTAAAATCAATGTTCTCTCTTAATATTAACCGTGATGGATCTCTGCTAATAGCTGTAGAAGATCAGAAATCAGCAGATACAATAATTAACCTAAAATCCCTTCTGAATACCCCAATTATTGCATCTAATTGGAACCCAAAACAATCACCAACAAAAATAGTAGTTTATAATGTTCCCCCAGAGATATCCACTCAGGAGTTAAAAGAAGGCCTCTCAGATAGGGCTGGAAACACAATCCCAGTTTAGGATGTTACCCAACTTGGCAAACCTAACTCTAATGGCCTAAAAACTAGTAGATCCTTCTTATTCACACTGAAGGAAAAAATTAATATCCCAGAAAAATTATTCCTATTTGGGCAAATCAAACCACACAAGGAATACAAACCTAAGGCTATCCAGTGTCAGAAGTGTCACAAACTGGGACACATGACAAACAAATGCAATGAAATTCTCCGAGAGTGTAGTAATTGTAAAGCTTTCCATCCTAAAGTGCTGACAACTTGCAATAACACTCAGCCTACATGCATCAATTGTAAAGGCCCCCATGAATCTACAAATAAATCATTATGCCCTGCATACAAGAAAAGAGCTCTAACACTCCAAATATCAACAGAGAAGGCCATCCCATACCCCTTTGCAGCAATGGAAGCAAATGCTGCCCAACAATACCAAATAAAGCCTGTAATGAAACCAACCAAAACCCCCAAGTCAAACGCCCCCAATGCATCAAGCACCCCATATAAAACACCATCTTCTAAGCCCCCTAGCTCAAATCCCTATCAGAAGGAATCACCAAGCCAACAAGCCTCCTTGTCCGGTGAGATGAGGTCAGCCTGCCCCCCCCCTCCCAAGAAGAAACAAACCAGAAACACTACCAGGAATCAATCCCCTAACCGACAAACAGGATGCACAACCAAAAATGCAATCCCCAAATATATGCTTATTCATTCTAAACTGTAATGCAGTTCAGGCCGTGAACATACATCAACTACAGAAAACATAAATCATTGCAGAATTGGCATAAATTTACATCCCAGATGATATGCTCATTCAAGCAAAAAAAGATCTTGCTTTACTTTAAACAAAGCTGAACATTGATACACAGTCATATGAAGAATAAATCAACAACACAACATATATCAATACTCCAATGGAATGTAAGATCACTCACAGAAAATAAGCTAAATGAACTAATATCTTTTATGAATAATAAATCCATTAATATTGCTTGCCTCCAGGAAACTCATTTAACCCAAAACCAACAAATTAAGTCTCTGGGATATACTATCCTCAGAAAGGATAGATCTTCAGAGAGAAGAGGAGGTGGGGTAGCTTTATTAGTTAAAAATAATATAAAATTTTGTGGCATCAATTTTCCAGATCTTGCAAATGATGTTGATGCAATTGGTATCAGTGTTTGGCTGAATAATTTAAAAACCTACATAATAAGCTTTTATAACCCTAATGGCCAAACTACAGATGCCAAGGATTTCTTTAATTATATAAATAATTCTAATATGTTAAAAAATATCATTATTTGTGGAGATTTCAATGTCCACAGCCTTTTGTGGGGGAATAAACCAGCAAATAAAGCTGGTAAATTCATTGAGCATATGACTTCAAATAATAATGAATTAGCTTTTGCTACCCCTCCAAACCTGAATACATATTTCAACCCCAAAAGTGGCAGATTCTCCACAATTGACCTACAAATTGTGTCATTAAATTTTTTGAACAAAATTTACATAAATAAAATTGATAGTCTATGTACTGACCACTTTGCTATAGTTTGCTCCCTAAATGAACCTGCTGAAACTTTATCTCATACCTCCAAATATATCAACACTAAAGCAAATTGGTCTATGTTCCAAAATAAGCTAAATGATGAAATTACAAGTTTCACCCAAAGTTCATGCATTTCTAACAGAACAGTTGACACACATGCTGAAGCCTTGACATCTTTACTAATAAATACAGCTAATCATGCTATCCCCAGGACAACACCTAAGAAAACATTCCCTAAACAAATTCCTAAAGCATGGTGGACAAATGAGTGCCTAAATAAATGGAGGATAAAAAAGGCAGCTAGGACAGAATTCATAAAAAAAACCATCACCTACTACATATTTAAAAAAATTACAAGCAGAATCTAATCTAAAAAGGACTATAATAGATGCTAAATATAAATACTGGAATAATTTTGCAAATAATCTCTCCAGAGAAACACATGAGCCAATTATACATAAAGTCATAAGCCACATCTGTGGGAAAAAGACTTCCCCCAACCCACTCCTGTATGAGCTTATACATAATAATACCCATTATGACAATGATAATGAAAAAGCTAACCTATTTGCAACTCTTTTTGTTAATAAGCTAACATCAAATAATCAAAGCAAACTGTCCACAATTCCTATGAACCCAAGTTACCAACCACGCCCAGGATCCGAGTACATAACTAATCCATTTTCAATCCAGGAATTGAATAATGCAATACATCATATTAGGACCAAAACTAGCGGCAGCTATGACAATATACACCCTACATGGATAAAGAATCTCACACCTTCATACAAACAAGAACTGCTAAATTGTTATAATCACGCTTGGGCATCTTCTAGGTTCCCCAATATATGGAAATGTTCGTCCCTCCTACCAATCCTAAAGAAAAATAAACCAAAAGATAACCCTGAGTCTTATAGGCCCATAATGATTACTCCTGTGATGGGGAAAATAATGGAGAAAATGATCTATCACAGACTCCTCTGGTTTGTTGAAAAAAATAATATGATCCCTCACACTCAAACTGGATTCAGGAAACACCACTCCTCAACAGATGCTTTCATTTTGCTAACAAATGCAATAAATGAATCTTTCTCAAAAAATAATGTCCTAGTTGCAGCTTTCCTAGATTTTGAAGGGGCATATGACAATGTGAACCACCAAATCCTTTTAAACAAACTTGCAAACCTTGGAGTACCCCCTAAGCTAGTATCTTTTATTAAATCCTTCATAGAAGTGCGAAGTTTCATCGTTTGTGTTGGTTCAGCCTCTTCACCCCAAAAGACAATAACCAAAGGCCTACCTCAGGGAGCAGTCCTCAGTTGCCTCCCATTTGCCCTATATCTCTGGGACATGAACCTACCCCACACGAATCTACAATATGCTGATGATCTGGTGCTATGGTCATCTGGCAACACCTTTCAGATAGCACAGTCAAATCTGCAAAAGTCACTTTTCCAGTTTGAAAAATTCTCTCAACATTCAGATTTACCCATTGCACCCATCAAGTCAAAAATAATCCAATTTCACCGGAAGCGAAACCATGTTAATGCAAAACTAACTCTAAATAAAACAACTATTCCAGAAGATAATCATATTAATTACCTAGGTCTCATGCTTGACCAAAAACATAATTTCCACCTCCACATTTCAAACACAATAAAAAAAATGCTATAGAAAAACATATATACTAAAAAGACTTCTTTCCACACCCTGGGGCTGTAAGGAGAAAACCTTACTCCAGTTTTATAAATCACATATAAGACCCCATATTGACTATGGGCTCATCGTCTATGGTGCATGTGCAAAGACCCAGATGCAAAAATTGAAACAACACAAAATGATATAATACGTCTCATATTTGGTCTTAGGAAACCCACAAGCACCAAGTTTCTGCTTATGGAGAGTGGATTAACAACAATAAGGGAGAGACGTAGGTTTCTCTTGACAAAACATCTTACAAAAATTGAATCAAATAGCTCACACACATTACATAATTGGTTAAGAAATCCAGCCATGTATAGAGGAATTGCAGATGAGTATGCCAATATTCAGAAGAAGTTCCCCATACCAGCAAAGTCTATTGCACCCACTTTCCCCCGACCCCCCCCCCCCCCCCATGGAATTGGTCAAGTCCCATAATAAATAATGAATTCTCAAAGTGGAATAAAGATTTAACCCCCATTGCTTTTGTCCAGAAAAAATTTGCAGAACTTAATGCAATTACCTATAAAAATCACTTCCAAATATTTGTTGATGGGTCAAAAATGAATGAGAAGGTTGCAAGTAGTGCTTTCCTTCCTCACCTGAAAATTGCAATGGGCGAGAGATTATATAATAATTTATCTATAATGTCTGCTGAGTTAAATGCCATAATCATGGCATTAGAACACCTTAAGGAAAACCAACCTTTGATTGCAAATTCAAATAATATTATCATATATTCCGACTCTCTATCAAGCCTTGAGTTGCTGGCCTCAGCTCCTCAATATAAGTTGGACATTGATACTTATCATTGTCTCAGTATTATTGATAATCTTGCTTCAAGTGGCATAAAAACTTATTTTCAGTACATTCCTAGCCACTCTGGCATAAGTGGTAATCATCAGGTTGATGAAATAGCAGAAAATGCTATAAATATTGACCAGCCAAGTGGGAGACCAATCCCAATTAGAGATATTTACCGATGGAAGCTATCAGATATTAATTTTAATAAGATTAATCCTGTCCTTTCCCCCTTTCCCAATAAGTATCTTTCTAAAATTTATCATAAAATTCGTTCTGGAACAAATGGACTAAATTTCCTTGCATTCTCATATAAGTTTTCTAATTCAAGGGGTTCAATTCCCCTGTCCCCTCTTTGCAGGCATTGTAATATGAATAATGAAACAATTGACCATTGCCTATTTGAATGTAATATGCTGACGTCTGCACAACATACCTTGCTTTGTAAACTGTTAAAATGCTTCAAACACCACAAAATCTCACTATCAGCCAAGAGCCTAGCCAACTATACCTGCACACAGAGCACAGAAATCGATATCTATCATCTTATATTTGAACTCCTTGAGTCAAAAGATCTAGTGAAAGATATCTGAGAATATCTAATAAATAAGAGACAATCAAGACAGTAGCTCTATAGCCCACAGAGTGAAGCAAAAAGAAGAGGGCTAAATAGTACCAACTGAATAGCCCGCCTGCTGTGAATTAGAAGAAGAAGAAGTTTCTTCTTTTTCTTTAAATATGACGTAGATAGTTTCGGAGACCACACTGCCTTTCCATGACGATAAGTAAAAGTTGAAATAGGGATAAAATCCTTTTAATAGAGAGTGATAACTTTCACGAACAGTGATAATATTTCACAAAAAAACACTAGATATTTCAGTCACTGCATATGTGAACGGAATATCTAGTGTTTTTTTGTGAAATTTTATCACTGTTTGTGAAAGTTATCACTGTCTATTAAAAGGATTTTATCCCTATTTGAACTTTTATTTATTCTTTTTCTTTATTTTTGTTTTAAATCATTCAATTTGAATTTTCAGAAAATGCACCAAGTATACCCTTTGTCCCAACGCAGTCTCCAGGGGCTTTGACACTAATTCATGGATCTGTTTCTTCGAGTGTAGGGACTCCAAAGCAAAGTCCAATGTCACAAACTCCCATTCATCCATCTCATAATCCAACGCTCCCAGTACAAATACACGGGCATATTTTACACAAATATCCTCCAATTGTGAATCCAAGTAGTATTGGCTCACCAGTGTACGGTGTAAAAAAAAATGTGAAAATGCCAAATGTCAGGAGGTAAATGTCAATAAAATGGATGGT